>WWET01006177.1:60558-75218 GCA_011038615.1 Limnodynastes dumerilii
ACATATACACACATACATATATATCATACCTCCCAATGGTCCCGATATATATAGCCCCCCCAAGCAATTTTTTGGAGATATGAACAGATAATTACAGATAATCCTATATTCATATATGTTATAAAACCATAATTAGAGCTTACTTTAATAGAAGAAATCAGCTAGCAACCACTCCTTGGCGATAATAAGTGCAACTCAAGAACAGTCTGATTAAATCAACAGCCATTTCAACAAGAACGAAGAACTAGAATGATGAACTAGAACAGTGCACTACAGCGAACTATATGAACATATAGTGAACTACACCTGATTTACCCTTACTCCCAAACTCTGAAGACAGGCCCAGAACTGTAAATTGCATACGCATGGGACCTATATGAAAGAGTTCCTGTCATTTCTGAGGCTTCAGAGATGCCTACACAGGCGTAAATGCGATCACTGATTGTGAGTTACTTAAAATCGGGACTTTCTGCGTCCCGGGATTTACGAGTCAAAACCGGGACAGTCCTGGGCAAATCGGGACGGTTGGTCACCCTATCTCACACACCCATGCATAATACTCAGACACAACACATCTTTTACACATTAAACTTAAACACACAAAAACACACTTACTTCAGCAGAGCTGTGCTGCCTGCCGAGGTGACCTCACTGCAGGAAGTGGGGACGGTCCATAGCAGCAAAAGCCAATTAGGGAGTAGTACAAGGCATCAGCTACTCCCTGACTGGTTGATTGTCAGTACCAGGAAGAAGGCTGTAGAAAATCTAATGTGCGGAGCTTTCAGCAGTGTAAAGCAGAGAATATTTTCTGCTATTGAGTGCTGGCCCTCTCCAGCAGCACTGAGTACCGGCCCATCACTCCAGCTTCCCATCTGGCATTGGCCAGAAATGCTGAAAAGAATGTAAATGAAGCGCTTCAGGAATTTGTTTTTTATTTAGAATAAACAAAAAAAACAAAAAGAGCAATAAAAAACACTCATAAAATACATTGATTAACCCCTGCAAATCAATAAAATGTCCAAAGCTGTTGATCAGACAGCTAATTAGAATAAGACTACCGCAATGGAGCTCCTAAATAATAATAGCCGTATGATTAAAAAAGCTTCGCTCCACAGAGAATAGATGTCACTGTCTCTACGAGCATGTCAATTAGTAGGTTTGAGACAAAGTTTCTACTTGTTGCAGATTCAATAGAATGGTAAATTTTATTGTAGCAGAATATGTTGAATGGATAAATTGATTTAAAGCACGGGGAGATGGTCACAGGATAATCATTCGATGTGCATATGGATAATTTCCTTGGTGGCAGTTTAAGGTGCCTAATATTTTATCCTGTTCAGCTGAATTGTGGAAATCAGTAGATTAATAACGACTTTCTCACCATATTGCAGGGCTTCTGTTTGTAGTCATTACCGGGGATATCCCACAGAGGCTGCTCAAAGAATAGATGTACGGCTGAATAGTTCTAGCGTATTGCCAGTCTGCACGAATGTAGCACTCTCCTTCTCTGTTGGCACCACCGCCAACCGGAGCGGTCTGGTCGCGGGTACTGGTGCAGGGATGGCTTGTGGAGCAGGGATTCAGACCGCAAGAACAGATCGTCCATGTGTTTCTCCACTTGTTGCCCCAGCAGCGGAGCAGTAATAGTATCTGTCAGGAAGTCTATGGTGAATGCAACAAGATTGCTTCAGTAGATGTTATAATTCTTGTTAAGCTCGATTTAAAAAAGGGTTTGGAGCTTGCTTTAATTTAAAATAAAGGTGCAGAGATTCTCAGAAAAGCAGGTTCTCTACGTGTTTCTCTACAGCTGTAGTTTCCTCAGGAGGTAAGTATAGGTCATGAGTTTCAACTTCCTATTTAAACACAATCTTAATTAGTGCTGGTGTGTAATTAACTCTTGCTGGTTCGTTACTATATTGGTGATGACAATTGCACACAATAAATATCAAATCAATAATAGTGATTAAAAAGTGAACGGTATCAATAATATATTACTATTATAACTGTCAAGCAGTAAAGAATATATTTTGACAGAAAACAAAAGATGTAATCTTAATCAGTATGTAAATGCCCTTTACTGTTAAATAAATTATTGTCTGCTACGTATATTCCAAGTTGGTGCTCATTTATCTTGTTCGATTAGATAGGGCAAAATTTAATATACAGATTCCCCGTATATGTAATACCCACTAACAAATGAAATTATCATTTACTTTTTTATTATTATTTATTCTTTTAGATTTTTTGTGGGGGGAGGGTTATATAAAGATCAATAAAACTAAAGGGAAGGATAGTTATCCATTACACAAGACATTATTTTATAAATAGAGAAGAGAGGTTCAACTATTCGTAGAGCAGTATTTATCTAGTCATGATGTATTATCAGATATATAAATATATAAAAAAAAACAAAACAAAAACACACAGAGAATTGCATTATTGGCTTACAGGTGAATAGAACCAGACCAAAAACATAAAGGAAATAACCTAATTTCCTTCTATAGTTTCTCACAGAGAGTCCAATATAGAATCAGATACAGATAAAAAATCATACATGGAGTGGAAATTAGTGAAGAATTGTATAAGAATAATTATACCAGAAAATACATTTGATAAAAGATATACACAAAAAAATTGCTAAAAAATATGACAGGTGGATTTGCAGCCCCTTCATCTGCTTCCTGTAGAGAGGGGCGCAGGTGGAGATACAGCCCCTTCACCTGCTTTCTGTAGAGAGAGGGGGGGACAGGGGGAGTTTCAGCCCCTCACCTGCTTCCTTTAGAGAGACGGGGAGGGGACAGATGGAGATGCAGCCCCCTCACCGGCTTCCTGTAGAGAGAGGGGGGACAGGTGGAGTTGCAGCCCCCCACCTGCTTCCTGTAGATGGAGGGGGGGGGGGCAGGTGGAGATGCAGCCCCTCACCGGCTTCCTGTAGAGAGGAGGGGCAGGTGGAGATGCAGCCCCTCACCTGCTTCCTGTAGAGAGGGGGGATAGGTAGAGATGTAGCCTCTCACCTGCTTCCTGTAGAGAGGGGGGATAGGTAGAGATGTAGCCTCTCACCTGCTTCCTGTAGAGAGGGGGGATAGGTAGAGATGTAGCCTCTCACCTGCTTCCTGTAGAGAGGGGGGATAGGTAGAGATGTAGCCTCTCACCTGCTTCCTGTAGAGAGGGGGGATAGGTAGAGATGTAGCCTCTCACCTGCTTCCTGTAGAGAGGGGGGATAGGTAGAGATGTAGCCTCTCACCTGCTTCCTGTAGAGAGGGGGGGCAGGTGGAGATGCAGCCCCTCCCCTGCTTCCTGTAGAGAGGGGGGGGGGAACAGGTGGAGATGCAGTCCCCTCACCTGCTTCCTGTAGAGAGGGGGGGGACAGGTGGAGATGCAGTCCCCTCACCTGCTTCCTGTTGCAGGACACTGAGACAGTCTGACACCAATCACAATAAACACTGAACACACTATAAGCTATAAATTACACATTTACACCTGCAGGGTAGACCAGGCATAAAAGTACCATGTTCTTATGGGAAACTTCTGTGTCCTCCTCGTTTCATCACACATATATATATGTGTGTGTGTGTGTGTATGTGTATATATATCCGAGGACTGGCACTAAGAGATAACCCAAATGCCTCCTCACGAGTCACGTGAAGGCCAGTGAATGCGACAAACGGTGACGCACGAGGCGCGAGCGTTGGCCGTGAGGTTACCACACATGTGCCGCATCACCATGGCGACCTTGCAACAGAGGCAATAACCGTGAGTGCACAAAAAAACATGTGAAAAAGCAAGTGAACTAAAATAAAATTAGAAAAAAATTTAATTAAACATAGATATAAAACATGAATGAAAAAGTGCAACATGGCTAACATGCTTTCAAGCGGGGAAAGTCAGGACTCAGAGGCGGGACAAGTGTGGCATAAAGTCAGTACTAGAGATCCGGCCAAACAGAGTGTAACCATGACTACCATCCGCAGTCAAATAAACATGTGCAAAAGCAGTATATATATAAGATGACAGAACACAGGAGAAAGAAATATAATAAATATATATGAGCATATAAAGAACAGTCAGACAAAGTCCACTACTGTATAAATACATCAGAGAAAACACGAGAGCTTCAGCATCTCATTGAGGCCCTTGGGGGCCACAGTATTCAAACGGAAAATCCACTCTGATTCTCGTTGGAGCAACATCAGGTTCCGGTCCCCACCCCAAGGAGGAGGTGGGATATGGTTGATAATTTTATAACGGATTGTGGCCACTACAGACTTTCTCAACAAACTTGAAGCTTATAATCCTCTCCCTGCAGGTTGTGTCATGGGGGCTGATTCAGAGATGCGATTTCCACGGTACTTAGGTGCGTATATTTAAGATCCTAGAAAATTCGCAAAACTGCGCATGCGTAGTAATAGTGCAACGCCGTTTACGTAGCGGTTAGGAGCGTAAGTTCGCTAAGAGCGTAAGTTTGAATCGCACGCAAGCACTTAAGATCTTAAGTGCAGCGAATCTTTAAGATCTTAAGGATTTGCATGGAAATGGGCGGGGGGAGGCAGGGAAATGAGGGAAAGTGGGCGAGGACTGACACTTAGGATCTTAAATGAACGCTCCCACGTCACTTAAGATCCCAAATGGCAGCGTATAGTTAGGGCAAGTCAATGGTGATCTAAGTTTAAGATCCACCGCTGTTTGCAAGGGGAGTGTCTGTTTTTGCAGTGGGCTGAAACCTGCTAAGATCTTAGCAAAGGTGCGTATATTTGCGATCTTTTCGCAATCGCATCTCTGAATCAGCCCCATGGTCACCATTCATGGGGCAAACCTATATACGTCTATCCCCCACACTGATGGGCTCGCTGATGTTCAACAGGCCATATTACAACATACTTCATATTCTGGCCCCCCTCGTGACTTCCTCATCAATTTGTTGTGTCTCACCCTCACCAAGAATTATTTCTGGCTTAATGGGGGATTTTACCTACAGAGGTCTGGCTGTGCGATGGGGTAAAATGTGGCCCCCTCGTTTGTCAACCTCTTCATGACCCATTTCGAGAATGCACATTTCTACAGTGATGCACGTTTTCAACAAAACTGCATTGTGTACTTCAGATACATAGATGATCTGTTCATGAATTGGCAGGGAGAAGACACAGAGCTCAAAGAATTCCTTGATGATTTGAACCATATTCCTGGTCCTATTTGATTCATCTACAATATCAATTCTACTACTATCCATTATTTGGACGTGTGTCTTTCATTGAACAACTTTATTACCACCAGCGTTGTTTGCAAGGCCATAGATAGATAGATAGATAGATAGATAGATAGATAGATAGATAGATAGATAGATAGATAGATCAATCGTTTGCTAGCCAGCTCTCATCACCCACCTGCTTGGAAGTGGGGCCTCCCTTTCTCTCAAATGCTCTGCATACATAGAATAACTAGCGACGCCTCCACTTGGGAATCCCAAATGAGCAACACAATTGATATGTTTAAGGAGCGTGAATATGACCTCCAGGCATTAATCTCTACTAAGGAACGGGTGAGAAAGATGCCATAGACAGAAACCTTGACACCTCGTGTGAAAACCCATCGGCCTTCCATCCTGTGGGTTCAAACGTATGATGTCTCTAGTGAGTCCTCGAGGAGAATCGCCAGAAAGTCCTGGCCTCTGGTCACTTCTGACCCTGAATTTACCTGTCTCAAACCCTTTCATCTCTTGCTGAGTTATCGAAGAGGCAAGAATCTTCGTGATGTGCTAAGTATAAACCGCTCTATTACAAAAAAGGATGTTTTCCATGTTCCGGCTGCCTCATCTGCAGAAGCCATATTTCAGGAGGGTCCTTTTTACATCCACACACCAACAAAAAATTCGGATCAGCCTGTCGCTAGGCATTTTGCTACATTTAAACACAGTATGGCCACAATCTGTTATAAAATTATCGACAATACCCCACCTCCTCCTAGGGGTGGGGACCGGAACCTGATGTTGCTCCAACAAGAATCAGAGTGGATTTTCCATTTGAATACTGTGGCCCCCAAGGGCCTCAATGAGATGCTGAACTGCTCGTGTTTTCTCTGATGTATTTATACAGTAGTGGACTTTGTCTGACTGTTCTTTATATGCTCATATATATTTATTATATTTCTTTCTCCTGTGTTCTGTCATCTTATATATATACTGCTTTTGCACATGTTTATTTGACTGCGGATGGTAGTCATGGTTACACTCTGTTTGGCCGGATCTCTAGTACTGACTTTATGCCACACTTGTCCCGCCTCTGAGTCCTGACTTTCCCCGCTTGAAAGCATGTTAGCCATGTTGCACTTTTTCATTCATGTTTTATATCTATGTTTAATTAAATTTTTTTCTAATTTTATTTTAGTTCACTTGCTTTTTCACGTGTTTTTTTGTGCACTCACGGTTATTGCCTCAAATATATGCACTATCAGATATAATATATGATGTGGGCGCTAACTAAATATAATGTGCAAACTGGTAATGAACTGAACTCTATATTGCAAAACTTCTAAATATAAATAACAAGTGATATAAAACACAAAAAAAGGAAACTCTGATCTAAAAATCTGCTTCACGAATATACAAATAAATTAATGATAAAATACAAAAAAAAATACTGTGCCTATATACACCAATAGGCTCACTAAACCCTATTTAAAGTGCAAAGTGAACAAAGTGACAAGCGGCCCTAACAAATGTATCAACTCAAAGAAATAAAAATGTACAATGATTCACTGGAAAAAATACACAAAGCAACGTGATAAAAAAAACAATGTGATAAAAAAACAAAGCCAAATGCTGGTCATAAAAAGTGACTTTTCAAAATGCAATCTATAACATCCTTCAAAAAAGTGTAAAATGTTCAGTCTGAGAAAAAGGTATTTAACAAAACATATTTTGTTTGTCTTTCTGCAACACACATCACTTAACAATAAGTTTTATACAAAACCATGTGGCTACCTGTGTTAATTTTACATGGTATGGGGAAATATTATGGATAGTAAATGTTTATTTCATTCTGACATGTATGTAAATGTTTATTATGTATGTTTCTTTTCAACTGAATTTTTTTTTTTTTTTAACCGGCTACAGCACTGCATGCTTCTAAGGCTTAACATGCTGACGCTGATATTACTATAAGGCTCAGCAATGATAAGCCTTGTAGTTCTATCAGCGTAGCCATGCTAAGCATTACAACCATGCTGCGCTTGGCTTTTGGACCGAGAAAAACACGTCAAATATGTTTTCATGCATTCTGGCAAAGTCCCAGGAGTTTAGGGCGCTTTTAGCAAAATCAGTAGTAGATAAAAAAACAAAGCCAAATGCAGTTCATAAAAAGTGACTTCTGGTCCCATGGATTTATAACTCTGGAAATCCTGTCGGCTGATGTCTCCTCCGTATATATAATCTATCCTACAGGAAAGTGTTACCCACGAGGCTGGTAATTCTTAGAAGTCCCGCTGACTTGCGGCGGCTGCGCCTATTGATGACATCCGCTCATCCTTCTGTCTTTGATTGATTTGAGTTCAGGATGCTGTTTCTGGTGTGAGAGTTCAGCTCTATGTCTCGGAGAATAATTAGGAAACTTGTAGGGACTTGTAGTATTCGTCTCAATAGCGGGACCGATGCCGATGCCAATATATATAGTTCAGTGAAGAAGAAAAAAAAATTCACAATGTGTAAAAATGTAACAGGCTTTATTTATCCAAAGTATATAAATTCAAACAAATAAAAATAGCCAGACCCTGCCTTAACCCCGTCCCCTCGCAAATGGGAGGGATGGTATGTTAATGTGAATTGTACATAAGGGCTGAAGCCAGAGCCGTAGCTAGTAATATTACCGCTATCGGAAAGAGAGAAAATGGCGTCCCCAATTCTGAATTAGTAACCAGCCTAACCTTAAAAATGAACTTTTGCCGCCACACTTGGACTTTGTGCCCTTTACAGCCGCCCCTATTGCCCAGCCTTTGTTATGGCCCTGCAATTACCATTGCTCTGCATCCAGCTCTGGTCCTCCCCGCTGGCGTAAGACATATCGGATTCCATCCTGGTACATTCTGGTATTGCCCCTTCCTTGAAAACATATATTATTACAAAAAATATATATCAAATGAAAATAAGTTGAGTTTATGGGCCGTATTCACAGATCCGTTTTTTAAAAGTACGCAATTATACGCACGCACGTAGCAAGGCCACACCCACTAACACCCACGACACGCTCCTCTCCCGGCCGTGCAATCATAGACTTACACCTCCATAGACCACTCTGATCTTTACGTGTGCACTTACGTGCAAATATGTCTTCCGTGCGTGCGATTCAGTATAGCGTTCATTTAAATGCCTCCCCACCCACTTTCATGTAAATTTACAAGTACGTATTTCGATGCCACCCCACCATACATATGTCCTCAAGTGCAATTTACATGTCTGTGCCTAAAGCAATTACGTGCGTATATTTTACATAGCTTACGTAAATAAAGTTACTACGCATACGCATTTAAAACGTAACTAAAAATACGCACGCCACTCCGCGTGAAAACGGATCTGTGAATATGGCCTTATATCTTTTATAGTATAGCCGCCAAGTGTGAAAAACTATCAGAAGCTGCAAGACTAAATTAAATATATCCTCATTTTTTTCTAATATCCGTCTCTCTTCCATTTTTTTCTCCTTTGTGTTGATAAAAACTGTAAGTAAACTTTACAGTAGGTTTGTTAAAGAGTTGACTTCTCCAACGACATCAGTCTTCTCTTCAGCTGCTCCCACGTAGAGTCTTATAGTCGTGCCAGGCCGGTGGATGGATGCCTTCGGATCGTATCTGAATCTTTTCAGTCTTTGCTGCCTTGGAATATTTATTTGCAAACTAACCCTCAAATTGATGCCTCCTTATCACAGGACAAAGGCCTGACACTATTGTCACCAGCTTACAATATAACAATGCGGAGCTAGAGATGGCTTTAGACAAAGCTTCCTGCAGGTTTCAAACGGCTGACATTTTTAGGAGAAATAAAATATTCATATAACAACATTTCAATCAAAACTCCTGAGCCTTGTAGTTCTATCAGCGTAGCCATGCTAAGCATTACAACCATGCTGCGCTTGGCTTTTGGACCGAGAAAAACACGTCAAATATGTTTTCATGCATTCTGGCAAAGTCCCAGGAGTTTAGGGCGCTTTTAGCAAAATCAGTAGTAGATAAAAAAACAAAGCCAAATGCAGTTCATAAAAAGTGACTTCTGGTCCTATGGATTTATAACTCTGGAAATCCTGTCAGCTGATGTCTCCTCCGTATATATATAATTTATCCTACGGGAATGTGTTACTCACGAGGCTGGTAATTCTCAGAAGTCCCGCTGACTTGCGGCGGCTGCGCCTATTGATGACATCCGCTCATCCTTCTGTCTTTGATTGATTTGAGTTCAGGATGCTGTTTCTGATGTGAGAGTTCAGCTCTATGTCTCGGAGAATAATGAAGAAACTTGTAGGGACTTGTAGTATCCTTCTCAATAGCGGGACCGATGCCGATGCCAATATATATAGTTCAGTGGAGAAAAAAACCTCACAATGTGTAAAAATGTATTGAAAAGCACAGCGATTTTCCCTTGAAAAATCGCCGTTGTTTTTTTCCGGAAAAAAAATAATAGAAATTATGACGTCATTAACATTAGTGGGCTCTAGTGAGCGCTCTAGTGTTTATGACATCATAATTTTTATAACATGGTGCCCTCTACTGACCGAATAGTTATTAGTAGCGGCGCCAAGAAGAGGAGGGAGCATGTTGTCGGGGCAAGTGCCAGAGCCGAAGAGCAGATGGAAGGACTGGGTCATCCTCTCCAAGCAAGCGGACAAGATTCTACAATCAACAGGAGAATTACTTCAAAGAAAGAATAAACTACTCGCAACTTTTCCCAAGAATGAGGACAGCTAAACGCTGAGTCATAAATATTATTTTTGTCTTTCTGCAACACACATCACTTAACAATAAGTTTTATACAAAACCGTGTGGCTACCTGTGTTAATTTCACATGGTATGGGGAAATATTATGGATAGTAAATGTTTATTTCATTCTGACATGTATGTAAATGTATATTATGTGTGTTTCTTTTCAACTGAATTTTTTTTTTTTAAACCGGCTACAGCGCTGCATGCTTCTAACATGCTGACGCTGATATTCCTACAAGGCTCAGCAATGATGAGCCTTGTAGTTCTATCAGCGTAGCCATGCTAAGCATTACAACCATGCTGCGCTTGGCTTTTGGACAGAGAAAAACACGTCAAATATGTTTTCATGCATAATCGCTGGCAAAGTCCCAGGAGTTTAGGGCGCTTTTAGCAAAATCAAGCTTAGTAAATCAGGCCTTTACTCTCTAAACAGTGGCTGCACAACTAATATCAGGTTTGTGCTAAATAATATGAAACTGTAAATTATTCCATTCACCTTATCAAATGTGTCATTATGATTAAAATTAATTTAACCTCCCTTAACATTGTGTTAAATGTCATAACATACTCTAATGAATGCAGGCTTTTATCGTCTGTTTTATGCGCATGATTTAAAAAGAAGAAAATGTTAAAATATACAGCAAATGAGTCTAAATGAATGTTAAATGATTTACCATCAAACCTGCTTCAACAGAACAGTTATAAGTTGCATCAATAAAACTGACAGTTTGGGCTATGATGTGTTCATTGTAAACAACATTTATTTTTTAATCAATAAAAAAAATATGTATGGCTATGGAGTAAATGTATTAAAATGTCTAGAAGGGTAAAAGGAGGATATTACTATAAGCAACCACTCAGATTCTAGCTGTCATTTTCTTATGCTAGACAAATGATAGCTAGAATGTAATTGGTTGCTATAGAGTATGCTTCTATAAATTATTAATATGTTTAGCTGTCCTTATTTTTTTTAAACAACTTTATTGCCAAATAAAACATCATCATGCAATAGAATGATTAAATTTTTCTGCAGTTGTTTGTTGATTGACAAAATTGTTTTAAAAGTGGACCTGTTATGGCAGGATACTCTGCATTAAGTTCTCTTATTTCTTTAATTGTGCTACATAGACTTTCCGGTATGTCTGGATACCTATGAAAGTAGGAGCACAGAACACCTACACCAAATACACCTACATGATATATAAATTGTGTATACCAGGGTTTCCGACTTTATAAAGCTTCCCTCCGGGATCTCCTAAGATCTCTAAGCAATAGATGCATGCAGGGGTTTGGCTTAATGACGCGATCTAGAATTCAGTTGTCGTATGGAGGTTATGATCTGGTCCTAAATGCTTATATAATTGCCTGAAATAGGTTGTGGAGTGTCAGTCCATTGGAGTTAGACATGACCTGTTGTAGATGCAAATGTTTTTCCATAAACTGTGAACTAATGTTTGCATTTGGTTCTGGATCGGGTGCAACAGTATGTGCTTACTAAAGTCATTCATACTGGATTTCCAAATTCACATTGATATCTTTAAGACACAAACCTCTTACCAAATAGATCACAGGAGCCCTTTACAAACTATCACAGGGAACCAGGAAGCAGGTAAGTGCGGCGTCTGCCGCGGTTCGTGATACCAATGATCGGGTGGTTGGCCAAATTAACTCCACAATGGTCACGATTTGTTGGCCGATGATCTTGAATGATTATTTAATATTTTGACATGCTTGATTTAAATCGTCCCAAAGCTCACGATTTAATGTAAAATTGTATAGTGTAAGGGCACTTCCTAATGATCATCAAATATATTTGTCAATTCATTTCTGGTGATGTTAATACATTCAAAGACGTCATTATGCAAATGAACATGACACCTTCCCATTACCTAGTCTTCATGTTTCTTGTTCTATATTGAACTAGATAAACTTGACAGCCTAAACAACGGTCGATCATATACACAACACTGGATGTATATTGAAAATATTTTTTTGGGTGTATTCCAAAGAACTGTCTGTCTACAGAATGCGTGTATTGACTGAAAAGAATAGCACACTGGCCCAGATCTAGCCCTACATTCACACTACATTTAATCGCGTAGCATACTTTCTATGCACCCCCCTAGACACTCCACTCGATCGTACGTACTTTTGCCATTTTACTCTTGCCAAACTTTTCAAAACGTACATAAAGGTTTCACATACGTAAGTGTCTAAGCACGCCCATACTGTATGATATAAATGCCTCACCCCGCCTCCTAAGTGTAATTACGGGTGTCGTATGGCTGGAACGCCCCTTCATTCGCAGTTACGCTCTTGATAATAGGCTGGTACGTACGTTCAGAGTTACATGGCATAACATCCGCCACGCGCATGAGCAGTACATACAAAATAGCTTTTTAAGCCTCTGGCTAGCGTACTTAGTTCTGGATCTACCCCATTATCCCTGGTTGTAGGATTTTACACTATATAGCCCTGGAATCTATCATTATGGTGTGTCACAGGTCATTTGACTGTACTGCATTGTAGCTTGCTTTGTGAACTATGGGAAGGTCTGCATTTTGGGCCTTTAAACATCTCTGCATGGATGAAAGCCTCCCCTCTTCTTTAACCATAGTGGGACATGCCTGGTCTGTGAACTATGGACTAGGAATTGACCCTGCAGCATGTGAACCACGGACTATGATTGGACCCTGCATGTAAACTATGGAATTGGATTGGGCCCTGCATGTAAACTATGGAATAGGATTGGACCCTGCATGTAAACTATGGAATAAGATTGGACCATGCATGTAAACTATGGAATAGGATTGGAACATGCATGTAAATTATGGAATAGGATTGGACCATGCATGTAAACTATGGAATAGGATTGGACCATGCATGTAAACTATGGAATAGGATTGGACCATGCATGTAAACTATGGAATAGGATTGGACCATGCATGTAAACTATGGAATAGGATTGGACCATGCATGTAAACTATGGAATAGGATTGGACCATGCATGTAAACTATGGAATAGGATTGGACCATGCATGTAAACTATGGAATAGGATTGGACCATGCATGTAAACTATGGAATAGGATTGGACCATGCATGTAAACTATGGAATAGGATTGGACCATGCATGTAAACTATGGAATAGGATTGGACCATGCATGTAAACTATGGAATAGGATTGGACCATGCATGTAAACTATGGAATAGGATTGGACCATGCATGTAAACTATGGAATAGGATTGGACCATGCATGTAAACTATGGAATAGGATTGGACCATGCATGTAAACTATGGAATAGGATTGGACCATGCATGTAAACTATGGAATAGGATTGGACCATGCATGTAAACTATGGAATAGGATTGGACCATGCATGTAAACTATGGAATAGGATTGGACCATGCATGTAAACTATGGAATAGGATTGGACCATGCATGTAAACTATGGAATAGGATTGGACCATGCATGTAAACTATGGAATAGGATTGGACCATGCATGTAAACTATGGAATAGGATTGGACCATGCATGTAAACTATGGAATAGGATTGGACCATGCATGTAAACTATGGAATAGGATTGGACCATGCATGTAAACTATGGAATAGGATTGGACCATGCATGTAAACTATGGAATAGGATTGGACCATGCATGTAAACTATGGAATAGGATTGGACCATGCATGTAAACTATGGAATAGGATTGGACCATGCATGTAAACTATGGAATAGGATTGGACCATGCATGTAAACTATGGAATAGGATTGGACCATGCATGTAAACTATGGAATAGGATTGGACCATGCATGTAAACTATGGAATAGGATTGGACCATGCATGTAAACTATGGAATAGGATTGGACCATGCATGTAAACTATGGAATAGGATTGGACCATGCATGTAAACTATGGAATAGGATTGGACCATGCATGTAAACTATGGAATAGGATTGGACCATGCATGTAAACTATGGAATAGGATTGGACCATGCATGTAAACTATGGAATAGGATTGGACCATGCATGTAAACTATGGAATAGGATTGGACCATGCATGTAAACTATGGAATAGGATTGGACCATGCATGTAAACTATGGAATAGGATTGGACCATGCATGTAAACTATGGAATAGGATTGGACCATGCATGTAAACTATGGAATAGGATTGGACCATGCATGTAAAAAGGAAACAATAAGAGGGATAAAAAAGAGTGAATTAATAATCATACATTTAATGAAGTAAAAAACACAATATAAATTAATAAAAAACCACAAACTCAATTTAAATAAACACAATGCAATAAACAGCTCTGCCACAACGTGTGACAGGCTCCGGTGGACTGATTTAACAAAGTCTGATTAAATTGCAAGGTGTAAGTAAACAAATGCAGTACCCGGGTGGCTGACTTAAAACGGGGCTGGCCATAGAGTGATGCCTCTGAGATGTAATCCCGGAGTGTCTGGGCTCCAACTCGCGATCCTTCCCCGTCCTTCACTTTGCGAAAGGGCGGGTCGCGCCCGAAACGCGTCAGTAAAGGAGCAGGATCGAGACAGCAGACCATGGGAGTCGTGACCAGGACGGGGTAGGATCGTGAGTTGGAGCCCAGACACCCCGGGACTACATCTCAGAGGCATCGCTCTTGTAACTTTTTCTGTAACGTGACCTCTGTTTTTAGCACTTGTAATGCTAG
>WWET01006178.1:9020-30786 GCA_011038615.1 Limnodynastes dumerilii
TTAATCTGTATGGTGACTTTCAGGGGAGATAAATGTCTTCCTCTACCACAGGTGCGTTGGTGCCAAATTGATCAGCAGCTATAATCTTCCTTCGGCGTAATGTAATCAGGCCCATCGCGAGCCAGGTGTCGAGATATTTGCCTCCCCAGCCGATCTTCCCCGTCCCGGGCAGGAGGTTTCTCCAATTATTTTTTTTCAGCTCTGGGTAGCCCTGGATGCAGCTGGAGTCAATATGCTATTATAGGAGACAAAGATTAGGACTGTGGTGAATAATAACTCCGTCGAGAGGAACTCACCCCTCAGCGACAAGATGTGGTGTCTGCGCGGGCCTAATCCTTAGGCTGGACTCTGGGGAGAAATGCGCTCCGGTCTTCTGCTGTTTCCCCCCCGCAATCTCAGTCACCTCAGATGGCTGGGGAGAGTTTTAGTTAGTTTTCTGTGTTTTTGGCCAATTTGGTGGCGCAGCGACGGAGCAGCTCTAAAATGTGGCCATACTTGATGCGCCGCCCACCGGAAGTTCCAGCCCCTTTCTTAGTGAGATTGTATATAGGAGAGATGAGGATGGAGAAACCCTGGCTGAGTCTTCTATAATAACTGGAGAAACCTTGAAAGCGTTGAATGGCTTTGAGGTTTTGAGACAGGATCCATTTCAATATTGCCTTGACTTTTTCAGGGTCCATGGCGAATCCCTGCGGAGAGATAATATATCCCAGGAAGGTGACTGTGTCTGTTTTGAATTCACATTTTTGAATTCTAACTTGGCGAATAGCTGGTTTTCTTGTAATTTAGTTAGAACTTGACGAACTTGACGAACATGATCTTGATGTTGCTCGAGGGATGATGAGTAAATAAGAATATCATCAAGATATACAACCACAAATCTGTCCAAAAAGTCATGGAGAACATCATTTATTAAATCTTGAAACACAGCTGGTGCATTACACAGTCTGAAGGGCATTACCAAATATTCCTAGTGTCCTTAGTGCGTAAATAATGCTATTTTCCACTCATCACCTTCCCGGATACGTATCAGATTGTATACCCCCCGGAGGTTGATTTTGGAGAAGATAGTGGTATTTTTGAGCTGGTCGAAGAGATCAGTGATTAGAGGCAGAGAATATGAATTGCACACAGTTATTTGATTGAGACCCCCTATAGTCAATACAAGGTCTGAGTGACCCACCTTGGAGACCTAGAGGGCTATATAAATCCTTTAGCAAGATTCTCCTTTATGTAGTCATCCACAGCTTGAGCTTCAGGTTTAGAAACAGAATATAGACGACTCTTAGGGAGTTTGGCATCCAGGATGAGTTTGATGGTGCAATCGTACGACCTGTGGGGAGGTAAGAGGTCAGCACTTTTCTTGGAAAATACATCACAGAATTCAATATACTGAGTAGGAAGACCACGTATTTCAGGGGACAACGTGCGGACCGGTACCGAAAGACATTTTGGGAATCTCCCCATTGATCTTCCCATTTGAGAATGTCCCCTCTTTCCCAGTCAATAGCAAGTTGTGGTTGCTGAGCCACGGATAACCCAAAATCAGCCCAGCAGAGGGGCATGAAATCAGTAGAAATTCAATCTTTTCCGAATGACACATCCCTATGGACATCTTGAGTAGACATGTTTTACGATTAATGACCCCCCCCCAGGTTTTACACACAGGACATGATGGTAGGATCTACCTCCTGAGTATAGATGCCCATGGATTCGTCTAGGTTTAAGTCCATAAAATTCCCTGTGGCACCAATGTCCAAAAAGCCTTTGAGAGGATGGATTTAGGATGCTAAATACGATTGATGACCCCCTCAGTCAGGGGTTTTCTATCCAACACACAGGCTGTGATGGTAGGATCTACCTCCTGAGTATGGATGCCCAGGGATTCGGCTAGGTTTAAGTCCATGAAATTCCCTGCGGCATCACTGTTCACAAAGGCTTTGAGAGGATGGATTTAGGATGCTAAATAACTAGAGCATTTCTGGAGGAGATTAGAGATCATCCCAACCGGATCCTTTCCATTTCTGATTGAGTTAGGCGTTTCCCACATGCTGGGACTTTTTGGGATGTTTGTCTGCTCTACGTTCCTTGCCACCGCAGTATAAACATAATCCCATGGTACGTTGACGTAGGTTCTTGAGACAGAAGGACCCAAGCTGCATAGGTTCATCGATGGGTGACATCTGCCAGGTTGCAGATGCAGGGAAGAGGCTTGGATAGAGTCCCTGTCCGCTTTCTGCTCCTTAAGACATCTATTCAAGTTGATGGCTAGACGCTTAAGGTCCTCTAGAGAATTTGCAGGAGGAAACTGCACCAGGGCATCTTTCACAGAATGAGAGGGTCCGACCCAAAACTGACAGCACAGAGCGGGATCATTCCACTTGGAGTTGATTGCCTATCTACGGAATTCAGTGCAATTCAGCTAATCAGCGACCTAGGCATAGGGAACGAAGCTGATTTTCTGCAGTGGCAATGTGGTCAGGGTCATCATAGAGCAAACCAAGGGCTTTGAAGAAGGCGCCACAGTAAGGTGGGCAGGTTCATCTGGCGGTAGGCCAAATCTCCATAGTTGAGGATCTCCTTAGAGCAGGGAGATGATCAATCCCACGTGTTGTTTCTTTGTACCGGAAGCATGAGGGCATAACTCAAAGTATAGTTTGCAACTTTCTTTGAATGCAAGGAATTGTCGGCGGTCACCAGAAAATTGGTCAGGTAGGTTGACTTTAACATCAGACAAGGCCTCCATCAAGACTGGAGCAGGAGAGGATGGGGATGGGGAGTGAAGAGCTGCAATTACTTCGTCTTGATTGTTGACTTTAGTAATGAGGGCTTGGATAGTCTGGCCTAGAGCAGAAACTTGATTGATCAGGGCGTGTATAGCCTCATTAGTAGCGGACTCCATGAGGCTAACTGTACTGGCTGATGATAATGTTACGGGTACCACACTGGGGTGAGGAGTGTAACTGGGGCCTGGTTTTCACTAGAGCCTCTGATGGTAAAGATAGTCTGGGCTGCAGGACACACAGCAAGTCACGTCCCACAGTGATGGTCCCTGGAGATACCTGGCAGGCCGCTAACAGGAGCAGGAACCCAACCATAATACAAGCATACCCAGAGATCTGGAACCAGAGGTAAGTATTAGGACAGAGGGAGGCACTACTGACAGACAGACAGGCATGCCTTTCCCTAATGGTGAGTGAACAAAATCGTGAAACAAGTGTACCAAGAGAGCAGAAACCAGAGCTAAGTATTAGGTACAGAGGGAGGCACTCCTGATGGACAGATAGGACTGGCCTTCCCTAATGTTATGTTCTGAGTGTTGCCAGACCATGAAAATGGGTAAGAGAGATAAATATACAACATGCACACTCTGACAGATGGTAAATTTAGAATGGAGCTGGAGATAAGGCAAGCTGCTGGAGTAAGCTCAATACACAACACACACACTCTGATAGGTGGTAAACTCAGAATGGAGCTGGACATGCAGAGAGCTGCTAGAGTAAGCTCAATACACAGAACACACACTCTGACAGATGGTAAACTCAGAATGGAGCTGGAGATACAGAGAGCTGCTAGAGTAAACTCAATACACAGCACACACACTCTGACAGATGGTAAACTCAGAATGGAGCTGGAGATACAGAGAGCTGCTGGAGTAAGCTCGATACACAGCACACACTCTGACAGATGGTAAACTCAGAATGAAGCTGGAGATACAGAGAGCTGCTGTAGTAAGTTCAATACACAGCACACACACTCTGACAGATGGTAAACTCAGAATGGAGCTGGAGATACAATATATCATTTCCTAAATATCCCAGATCTCCAAGTGCAAATGGTAAGGATTTCCGTTATCCCAGTCTGTAATATGCATCTATCCAATCATATAGCTGTGCATTGCCTTCGCACCATCGAAGTAATGTAGGGTTAATCATTGCTTCCTCCTTTGCAGCTTCCTAGCTAAATGATTGTCTAGGTGGGCTGGATCCAGACCTATGCCCGCCTTACAGGCGCCTGAGGTCATTACGACCTTCCTTGGAGTGGGGATTGCACGCCCCCCACACACCTTACTCTCGGTAGTAAATCTGGATACTTATGTGTCCAGATTCCTACCTTAACTTTTACGATCACGTATGCAGCCTTACGGCACATACCTGATCGTAACGGGGCTTCCCCTGCCCCGTGCCCTCATTAGCATGTCTATCTTTGCCTTCATGGCAGAGATACAATATGCGTTAAGGGGGGGATTGCTGGTGTACGTAACGAACATGACCCTTATGGTGTTGTAAGAAGGTTGTGCGCATGCCAGGATCGGCCCCGGTATGACCAATTTTTGATCTTGCACCAAAGCTGGGTATATAAGGAAATGCACTACAATGACTGTGGACTATTTCATTATATATAATAGTTCAAGCTTTTCTTTATTTTATTACATTAGGTATCTTTTACATACAAATATATTACTAGACTTCTGTTACAGTCAAAGCTAAACAGGGCATGGAGTCTAACTAGGAGCCCTGAGAGTGGGGATAGGCAGGGCTGCTGATAATTTGCAGGTCACAGCTCTTGTACACCTGTACCGACGATTAAAAGAACAATGACACCCAGAAAGGAAAAGGGCAAGAGTGAGCCACTCTGAAAACAGGGAAGGCATAGAAGAGACGTGTCATGATCACAGCACTTTTCACTGCACCTTGTGTCTTTGTTTACTTTTGTTGATCACATGACCTTCTTTCTGTTCTCAGCACTTTCAGCACTATTTATTCTCTGCTGCAGGCATTAGGTGGGCCTCATTCCAATGCTGGAGCTTATTCATCAGCTGCTCTATTTCAATCCTTCTTTGACATCCCCTCACTTTCAGAGCAACAGGAAACTTTGCCTTCTCATTTAGTATCCTCAAGTCCTCTTATGTGTTCTGGCTCCCTTGTTCCAGGTCCTGACTCCAGTCCTCAGTTCCATTTGTCAAGTCTTCCTGCATTCCAGTGACTTTAGTTCCAGCTTGTGCCTCTGGTGTTTGTATCTCCAGCATTCTCCTGTTCTCCATTATTCGTAGCCTCAGTAGTCACTCCTATGCTACCAAGGGAAAAGACGTTGGGGTTTCAAGCGCACTATTACCCTGCAAAAGCCGCAATCTAACAATAAGAGGTGTCTCAATAGTACCTCAGAGAAAAGTAAAATAACACAGAGATATATATTGGTAGATATGCAGCGCTGGGTATTTCACAACGGTGGGGGGAGTGTCAGACTCTAAGCAGGTAAGTAAATATATCAACAAGTAGGTGAATATATCAGTACTGAGAACCCCTGAAGTCTGTGGATCCCAGAAAACCTGGGATATGTAAATGAATAAAGTCTAAATGGGTATCAATGGTGGTGTTGTAGTAGATTCCTCAGAGGACCATATCCATTCCATAAATCACAGACATAGGAATAAAAGAAAGACACTTTTATTAAATTACATTCCACATTTTCACATAAAACAAGGATCAAAAACGTCATACCAGGAAGCAGTGGAACAGAAGAAAAGACACTATTGCCACAAGATGGTATACCCGGGTGTTTGGCATATGCATGCAGTCTCTCCACTCGGCCCACGGTGATGACGTCAGAGATCAGCTGGTCGGTCCCAGGACCTCTTCGGAGGTCCCGCTGTATGTTTGTGCGTGTGCCAGTTCTAGTCTGTCCCGTCCCATGACCTATCTTCCGTCTGCCCTGCCTAGTTAGGTGTTTTGTGTTGTGTGTCGCAGGTCGGTACCTTCCGGCCTGGTCTGACCCCAACTTTCCTAAACTTACCTTTCTCCTCTCTTGGGTACTCACCTCCGGTTTCTTCTCCTCCTTCCACAAGTCCGGGTTAACGGGGCACGACCTGTTGTTGGGGCGCAGCCAAATACATCCTCACCATCACCCCGGCAGCCTACTCCGTCACTCCTTCTCTCTCTTGTGACCACCCCGGTCCTCTCGCCAGGTAATTCCGGTGTGCTGTAACACTGGGATATCGATTGCTTATGAATCGATGAGGCATAGCAATCAATGCCCAGAGCACTGATAGGTTAGCTTAAAAACTAACCCCAACCCTTCCCCTAATAATGACCATAACCTTCCCCTTCCATTACCCTAACCTTAACCCTCCCTTCTCCCTAGCCTGACCCTTATTCTCCCTTTTCTATAGCCTAACCCTAAGACCACCCTCCCTGCAACCTGACCCTAACCTTCCCCTTCTGTGGCTCTAACTCTAACCCTCTCTTCATAAGAGCCTGACCCTAACCCCCCTTCCTAAGAGTCCCCAGAGATATTACTCACCTCTCTGGAGCTAGCGGTGGGTCTGCGTTGGGTGCATTGGGTCTACGGCGAAAATGAATGGGAGAGTATACCGATACTCCAGTATACCGCCATACTCATCCATTCATTAAAAAAAATTAAAAATTCTAAAATGGCTGCCATTCGAAATAGAGACAGATGAAAAGGAACTTTCGGCTGTCTCTATTTTTAAAGTCAGTGCATTGGAGCGGAAACTACAACCATATGTCAGCAGCGCGGAAATCTGGTGGAGTACAAAGAACCAGGACAAGACATAGTTTTCCTAATAAAAAGGGTAATTTAGAATAAGGACTTTTGTTTCACTAAATTATTATCTTTTTAGAAATGATTTCCATATCATCATCTTCTCTAGAGATTAATTACATGAGACACAGGAGAGTCAGTGAGGTCTCCAGCATGGAACCATCTCTCTTTAACTGTCCCTGAAAATGATATAAGAATTGGCTGCAGAAACGTCCTGCAAGACGTCTGATGTCTAGGAGAGAATTGTGCTGACAGTTTATCCAGGTGAGTCCGGAAGGCCCAGGATATCGCATGTCAGAGAGTGGAATACAGAATCAGAGAGACAATAGCATGGTGTTATCTACTCACTCTACCACATAGGAACTGATCCAGAGTAACAGCAAGAACAGGTGTAAATCCGGATCACAGCAAAGCTGTAACACTGCAGAAAGGGCTTTATAATGTGCAAACACAATGATGAATGAGAGGTGACGTTTCCCAGCTCAGATCACAGTTACAGTATACCAAAACTAATACTAATAATAATACTACTACTAATAATAATAATAATAATAATAATAATACTGTAAAAGAAGGATTCCCAGTCCTCACTTAGGTGACATCCAGATCTATATTGTATCTAGGCATCTGCATTATCTCTGGATCCCAAGGTGAGTACGGCAGGTAATTTCTTTATATATTTATAGCCTTTTAATGTAATGTACATAATTGCAGCTCTTGGCACAGAAATGTTTTATTATCAGGGGTTAATTCCAAAAATCATCGTTTTTAAAATACATTTCAAAAGCAAAGTATCCACACTGCATGCAAAACTACGTTCAAGTGGAACTTTCCACCTCTTTCATTCTCCAGATTCAGTCTACATGAAGGAATTTACAGTGATACCTAATTTACATTGCATGAATCTATTCTTTTGTCAAGGGTGGAATAACAATTCAACAAATTTAAAGCATTTTACAAATGACCCTATCACTTAATCACCTTAAATTTTTTTTTCAATTAGGGAACTAAGAGGTTTATTTACAAATGTATTTTTGGTATTATACAGTTGTCACTATTTAAGCTATTTTACTCTGTTACTTGAATTTTATTTATTTATGATTTGCTTTCTTTGACTTTGTAGAGAGAGAAAATTAGACTTTAAGCCAGTAAAACCAAAACATTTCTATTCATAATTTACTGCATTAGTTATTAGGAAGTCAATTTATGACAGATAAAATATTACGATGTTATTATTATATAATAATTTTATATCATTATTATATATTATTATATACAGTAATCAGATGAGTATATTAGAAATTAGCCAATAGTCCAATATTATAGTGAACTCTTTTCCTTTTATGGCTTGATCCTATGATTTTATTTTCCCTTCTTTTCTAATTGTTGAGAACTCATCACAGCCTATTTTAAGTTATGTGCTTACACAAGATTCCATGCTATCAACTCATTTATTGCTCAAAGAGTCATTTGCATTATTACATTTACTTCTCTAGCACACAATATTGAAATAAGAACATTTTATTTATCATTGTGAGTCATTAACATTTCATATGGATCACCAAGATCAAATACAGAGATACAAGGTTTAGAAAAGCCCAAAAAACTCTTTGCAGATAGCTAAATAAATAAAGGTAAAAATAATCATTAGGACATAATGCGGTATTATTGAGTGTGATGACTTCTGCTTCTCCCTTAGGGTTTTATCACATTATGCATGAGAATAATGTCTCTTACATAGTTCTTCTGGGATTTCCAAATCTTCATAATTTGAACATATTTTTGTTTGTGTTCCTGGTCATCATATATTGTGTCACCATGTGCGGTAATGTTCTCATCATTACTGTAGTAGCAATGGACAGAAATCTCCATTCTCCCATGTATTTCTTTATCACAGTGATATCAATGCTGGACATTGTAATGACCACAGACATTCTTCCTTTTTTCCTTCACATTGTCCTTCATGGTGGTGGCTCCATGTCTCTTGGTGCCTGTATATCACAGTTGTATGTATTTGCTAATGCAGAAACATCAGAGTGTATCATCCTAGCGGTGATGTCTTATGACCGATATGTGGCCATCTGTAACCCTCTGAGATATGATTCCATCATCAACAAAATGTTTTGTGTGAAATCGGTTATTGGATCTTGGTTGTTAAGTTTCTTGATGATATTAATAAATGAAATAGCTACATATCATTTAGACTTCTGTGGACCAAATATTATTGACCATTTCTTCTGTGATCTTTCTCCTGTGTTAGAACTCTCTTGTTCAGATACGTCAATATTTCTAATACAGGGGTGTATAATTGTTATCATTGTTGCCATGTGTCCATTCCTACTGGTCACTGTTTCTTATATGCATATTATCACCACTATCCTAAACATTCGATCCATCAGTGGGAGACAGAAAACCTTCTCTACCTGTAGCTCCCATCTGACAGCTGTGTCTATGTTTTATGGTACTCTCTTTTCTGTTTATATTGTTCCAAACAAAGGAAAATTATTGGCTATCAGCAAGGTATTTTCCCTGCTTTACACTGTGGTGATACCATTGCTTAATCCTTTCATCTACACCCTGAGAAATAGAGACTTCAAAGATGCTTTTAAATGTTTAAATACTCGTATAACTTAATTGAAAAACAAATCAGCTGCAAGTAGAAATAATTTATTTTATTAAACTAAATGTTTAATAAAGATTTATACTTCTGAATATCAAATTTAGAGTATGTATTAAATGTATTATACAGTGAGCCGCATTATACAGTTTTCTTTCATGGGAAAGCTATATCGTAGCCCATTAGTAAATTAGCCCATTAATAAAACATTAAAATTTTGTTTACTTACCACTTACCAGCTGCTGGCTTCCTGCAGAGATCAGACAATGGAGGTGACATCTTCCATTCAAATCACAGGATGAGTCATACACTTTCTCTCTTGGGGCCTCATTTACAAAAAAAATTTGATTGAAATCGCCACAAATCGCGTGATTTGAGCCTCTGAAGTCACATCGCGGTATTCAGAAAGGCTCAAATCGCGTGATTTGAGTGTGAAAAAAAATCGTAATGGCAAACATCGCTGGACATCGCGGGACAGAAATCGTTGAAAAAATAGGAGAAAAAAAAATCGCTGTATTCACTAAAGGTGATTTGAAAAAATTGCCTTTACTGTGATTTAAAATCAACAAAAAAAAAATCGCAGCCAGAGAGGTGCGATTTGCGGCTGATGTGCTGTCCTGGACAAGCAAAAACACATGTCAATAGAGTTGACGTGTTTTTGTGTGTGTAAAATGTAATTGCTGCATGTGTGGGTGCGTGTAGTGTGTGAAAAAAAAGTTACATTAAACATTAAACATACATTAAAGATTTACACAAAGTATGCATGTAAACAAGAATTATTCCCTAACTAACCTACTGTGTGCATTTACCTCCGGTGGTCTCTTCTGATGTTGCCACAACACTGGTAAGCTTCTACTGGGCATCTGGGCTGCTGCTTATGACGATGAGGTCACTAGGGGGCAGTGTTTTTATAGTAGAGATGACATCAGAAACAGTAGAGGACCAAAGTAACTGACGTCATCTCTACTATAAAAACACTGCCCCCTAGCGACCTCATCGTCATAAGCAGCAGCCCAGATGCCCAGTAGAAGCTTACAAGCGTTGTGGCAACATCAGAAGAGACTAGACTGGAGCTGAACACTTCAATCAACAGATGAACATTCTTCACAGCCAGAAGCGCTTCCTTTGAGAGATGTCGGCAAACTGTGAGTGCCCAAAGATGTTATTCTTTTACACACTGCATACATTACACTTAGATTAGGAGAGATGACCACCGGAGGTAAGTGCACACAGTAGGGAACATTGCTAGTTAGGGAATAATTCTTGTTTACATGCATACTTTGTGTAAATCTTTAATGTATGTTTAATATTTCATGTAACTTTTTTTTTCACACACTACACGCACCCACACATGGTTAGAAACCTAACCATGCTGCCACTGATATTATTACAAGGCTCATCAATCCTGAGCCTTGTAGTTCAATCAGTACAGCATGGCTAAGGCTTTCAGCCATGCAGCACTTAGAATTTTTTCTATGTGCCACAATTTGCCGTGATTTGCCGCGATTTGTTAAAGGGCTAACCGCGATGGTTTTCTATTGAATAAATAAATCGCAGCTAAATCGATTGTTAGTGAATCCCGTGATTTAAAAAAAATTGCAGCTAAATCGCTGCGAGATTGAACGATTTGCAGTCGCTGCCTCAAATCGTTTTTTGTAAATGAGGCCTTTGGACATTAAATGGGTGACTTCATCTCCAATCTCTGCAAGAAGCCAGTAGCTGCTAAATGGTATGTAAACAAAGTTTGAATTATTTCTGAAGCCCCATTCAACTTTCCTTAGCAGGTGGGCCTGCCATGTATGGCAGACATTTCCTTGTTTTTAGGAAAGTCTTAACTGGGAACACCTGTATAATACATTTATGTGCTGAGAATATTGTTTGTTGTCAGAGTAGTTCATGACCCTAACAAAGACCTTATAAATAACATACAATAAAAAAAGTAAAAGAGTTCCAAATTGAATTGAAATCTTTATCAGTGTGCCTATTGTAGTTCTAATTCAATTTTAGTCAACACAAAGTACACACTCTTTGTATAGTTTCATCCTCAAAAGTAAAATATAGAAAAGGTGGAAAAGAATTAGTAACCAAAAAATATTAAATACGAAACACATAAATGAAAAAAGAATCTAACACATGTTAGAAACAGGAAACCTGTATTCAGGGTGGGTAGCTCAGAATTCACCCTCCAGCAATGCTAGACCCGTTGAGCTGTAATGATGTTGCAGTTGGAGGTTAATATACTACAAATCACTGGTTGGTATCCTGATCCTGGTTAGATCCTGTCACTGTCTGACATTGAACATTTCAGCAAATACAAAGAGATTTGTCTTAAAACATTGCTTCTCTCCTGCCATTTGAATCCTCAAGGGACTGGTCTACAATTGCCTCACCACATACCTAACTATTCACTCCCTCCTCGATTCCTTCCAATCAGGTCCCCTCCACCACCACCACTCCAAAGTAAACACCCTACCAAAGGTGTCCAACTACTTTCTGTAACAGGATTATATAGCTCCCGACTGTTAATTTGCTAACCAAAAGACATTCCAATTTATTTCAATATATCTCCTACACCTTGGGTATAGGGATTCCCTCTTACAGCCAGTAACCGACAGTTACTGACTCCTCTCACTTTGCTGTAGAAAATTGTTGCTACTACCACTAGCGTCTACACTGGCACCTGGAACTGCTTTTTTGGGTATTGACTGACATGTTGCATGTTCTTTGTGGATGTTTGGCCACAGGCAGCTGGCAGAACGTAGGTTATAGGATTTTGTCTGGGTTCAAGTCTGGACAGCTGGGGAACACAATAAAGTTTATTTCTCAGCTACTGATCACAGCTGAGAAAGCAGCACATACAATTCTTAAAAGCAGGTACAGAATATGATTTATTTCTCTTAGAGCTCTTAGAAGGACTGATAAACACTAATAGTGGAACTAGTGATGAGATCCTGCAGCAGAACACACCATGTTACATTGCACTGAAGCATTCAACCCTTAAGCATTGCAGCACAGCAACAATGAAACTCTTCTTACACAGTAAAATATCATAATACAAAAGGGGGTTAATAATTCCCCTGCTCTTTGAAACCAATCAAAACCAATTTGGTTTTCAATTTATAATTGTGCATGCTGTGTGCACTGTAGTGTTTTAGCCACTATTTTTATTGTATGTAAATTCATTATGTAATAATTTACCTTGAGATTCTCTGTATTTAATTAAGGTGACATTGCCAATGTTTATATTTGGATTGATAGGGAATTTCTCATAAAAAAAATGATTATAAGTAAAATAATGAAATATGGTAATATTGAATAAATTGATTTATTGAAGACCACTTTCCTATTGGTTGCTTATACATTTTAATAGTCTGTTTGCTTTTTAAACAGATTAATTTCACTATATCCCTCTGATGAAATTGTTTAAGAGTGCAGAAATACATAAAGGTATTTTATTTAATTTGGCTGCTAAGCAATTTACAAACCGGTGTGTGTATAATATGTGTACTAATATTGGAAGTTATAAATCAATATTTATTGGAGCTGTAAAATCTACCTGTTTGGGAGCGTTATAACAAAGGATAAATAACACATGGTGCAGTACAGTGATTCAGTAAGTAGCACTTGTGCATCAAAGTAAGGATATAAGTTTGATTCACAGACAAAGCATTATCTGTTTGGATTTTTTATGTTCTCCCTGTGTCTGTGTGGGTTTCCTTCCTTGATAATAAATACATAATATGGTTGTCAGCTATATATGAAAGGAAACAATGATTTCTGACCTGATTCGCACTTAATATTGAACTTGCCTAAATATACGCATGGACGAGCTCTGTAAGAGCAATTCAGAGATGTTGGAAAATAAATAAAATAACCACACCGCCAGTCTTGGGGCGGCCACGTACAGACAGTTCTCTAGGTGCGTGGATGTAAGTGCAGATGTGTTTTCTTATTGTGAATCACACGGAGGCCATCTAGGTACTTAAAGTTGATCAGCATTCACTTAACCGCAACTAAACGCAAATATTAATTAACAATTCAAAACTTCTTTTTATTTATCTCAACACTCTTTTCTGAATATCAAATTCATTTTAAGATTAGTTTTTTGCTAATATAATAATGGCACTTTTTAAGTTTAACCCTTAATGTGTCTAGTAACAGTGAGCTACCTGTGTAATGTATGCTAACTGATATTTATATACTTTTTTACAATTATGTTTATTTTTATTATGGTGGGAGAGGGCTACCTTATCTTTTCCTTGCCTATGTATACTTCCGCAAGGCACTCGCACTTGTGAATCAGTCCTAACTTAAGAGGAATTGCCCATACTGTACATTAGTAGCCTGTGTGCTGCTCATTGATACTGTGCCACATCGCAGACTGTTAAATAAGCTGGAAACTTTAGGGTTGGACTTAAAGCTAGTTGCATGGATACAATCTTGGTTACAGTATAGACAACAGACGGTTGTAGTAAATGGAATCTCTTCTGGGGGTGGTAAGGTAACCAGTGGAGTACTCTAGGGTTCTGTACTTGGACCAGTGCTATTTTTTTTTTTTTTTAAATATGTTTTATTGAGTTTTTCAAATAATTATGAGGGAAGGGATACAGAAAGAAGAAAGGTTAGGATAACAAATTAATCTTATGTATTACACGGATTGCTAAGCATATAAGAGTAATCAAGAAGAAAATCCAACAACATGAGAACAACATATTCACATTTTTAGTGTCAATATAATAATAGGATTCTTAAGATCCCGAAACCTAGGGGTCACCAATAGAGGGTCAGGGAAGAATAAAGGTTAGACAGGGGAAGGGGGAATAGGGGGATACCTGGAGGAGGAGACCACCATCATAATATGAGTATCGTTGTGTAAAGTTAACGGTTAGTCATGGAGGACCGGGGTAATCTGAAAATGGGCAAGCCAGGGGGACCAAACCCTGGCGAAGCGTTTAGAAGAGTTATGGAGAATGCTGGAAATATATTCTAATTTATATATTCGTCAAATTTCTTTAATGATGAATGAAAGAGAGGGGGGAAATTGTTGCTTCCAATGCGCAGCAATCTGACAATTAGTGGCGTTTAGAATATGTTTTATAAGAAGACGAGCGCTCTTAGAAGCGTCCGGGTTGGTGCGGGGAAATAGGGAGTAGGTGGGCGAGGATGGGATGGGAACACCCGTAACCGCCAAAATCAAGCGAAGGACCTCCTGCCAGAGGGTCACCACTTTGGGACATGTCCACCATATATGAAGCAGGGTGCCCTCCTCACCGCAGTGTCGCCAGCATGTCGAGGAAGTAGAAGGGAAAATTACGCTAAGCCTTTTGGGAGTCAAATACCAACGATAGTAGACTTTGTGAGCGTTTTCGTTGATTCGGACGCAAATGGAGGTTTTGGCAAGATTTTCTCTAATTAACATCCAGTCCTCCTCGTCTAGTGACTCTCCAAGCTCTCGCTCCCATTGGAGCTCATTCAGATCTTTTGAGGGGCACGTGTGTCGGAGGAACAATCGATAGAGGGTCGAAATCAGTTTGGTCGGGGGGAGAACGCAGGGCGCATAATGATTCTAATGTAGAGGAATTGGAGGTATAGAATTGTGGCGGAGCGAGAGAATTGTAAAAGTGGTGCAATTGGAGATATTGAAAGAAACAGGTATGGGGAAGGTGGAGCTTGGTCTGAAGATCCGTAAATGAGGGAAAAAAATGGAGCGGGGACAAGTCTGCGAAGTGGCAGATGCCATTAGCTATCCATGGCGAGAAGGGGTGTATATCAACTCCGTGTTGAAATAGCGGGTTGTTCCAGAGAGGATACATACGCCAGGGTTGAGCTAAAAGTTCACATGTTTTAGTGAGTTTGTCCCAAATAGAAATGGAGAAGGCTATAGTAGGCAGAAGAGAGGATAGAGTGGGTCTGTGATGTGGTAGGAGCCAGAGGAAGAAAGAGGCAGAGACGGTGTTGGAGAAATTAGCCTCAATGTCCGTCCATACCCTGGTGCCCGCAGGTGAATGCAAAGATATGCACTGAGTGAGATGCGCTGCTCTATAATAGGCTAAAAAGTTTGGACCACCCAGAACCCCCTCCCCAACAGGCCGATACAGTGCACCCGGCGAATACGGGGTTTACGAGCTGACCAGATAAATTTAGTGGATAATTGCTGGAGGGTTTTGAAATACTTCGCGGGAATTCTAATGGGAAGAGTTTGGAATAGGTATAAGAGGCGGGGAAGAATGTTCATTTTAAGAGAATTAATCCTACCTATCCACGGGATAATATGTTTATCCCATTTTTTCAGGTCTGCCTTAATGGTGGCGAAAAGAGGGGGGAAGTTAGCCGCGAAGAGCTGCTGGTAGGACTTCGTTAGGAAAATGCCCAAATATTTGATTTGTTTAGCTTGCCAGCGAAAGCTAAATGTCTGTCAAAGCTGATGGTTGAGGGAAGGGGGCAAGTGTAGTGGCAAAATCTCAGACTTGCTAGCATTAATTTTGTAATTTGAGAGGGTCCCAAAGTCTGTTAAATTTTTTGTTAAGATCAGGGAGTGACACAAAAGTGTTGGTGAGGGTCAGTAAAATGTCGTCAGCATAAATAGAAATTTTATGGTTAGTGGGACCAACGACGATAACAGTAATGTCAGGATTGTCTCTTATTTTGAAAACAAGGGGCTCGATCATTAAAGCAAATATATGGCTCTCCTGGTGTTATCAGATGCCTGGCGGCCGGGAACAAACCCCACCTGGTCCGAGTGAACAAGCGAAGTAACTATTGAATTCAAGCGAGCTTAAGGTCAACATTTAGGAGTGATATGGGCCTATAGTTACTACAGGAGGTAGGGTCCCTTCCCGGCTTCGGGATCACTACGATCTCTACTCCCGTGGTGGCCGGGTCAAACTTTGCCCCAGATAAGATATAATTGAATAAAGTGAGGAGCATAGGCAAAAGTTGAGTTGCAAATTTCTTGTAATAGATGGCGGTAAACCCATCAGGACCAGGGGCAGATGCATTTTTTAAATCTTTAATGGTGTCTAAGATTTCCTGAGAAATTATCGCTCTGTTAAGAAATAACTTCTGCTTGAGGGTAATTTTTGGGAGGGAGATAGAGCTGACTTTATTAGCTAAAATTGTCGGATTGGTAAAGTGAGGTTCTATGTTATAAAGGGAAGAATAGAAATCTTTAAAGGAGTCAGCAATCTGTTTGGGATTATAGATCATGGAACCATCCTGCGACTTAATAGCAGCAATATGACTTCTGGTGAGTTTGTCCCTCAGCTTCTGAGCCAGTAGGAGATCCGCCCTGTCCCCCTTCTCATAATATTTCTGCCTAAGCCACTGCAGGGTTTTAGTAGCTTTTTTAGAAAGGAACTGGTGGAGTTGATCTTTCAAGGCTAATAATTTAATGCTCGTCTTCCGCTTGGGAAACCTTTGAAAGCGGACTGCTAGGGAGGTAATCTGGGTCTCCAGAGATTGAATACTCGCTTTCTCGATTTTATGCTTGCTAGCTGCTAAGGCGATCAGGGTACCACGGACAAACGCTTTGTGCGCCTCACAGACTATAGCCGGGAAGGCCTCGGGAGAGGAATTAATTGAGATGTAATCAGTGATAGCAAGCACAATGGAGTCAACGTGGGTTTGGGATAGGAATAGGGAATAATCCAACCACCATTTAGGAGCAGGGGGACGAGGGGAGGATAAGTCAATCGTCAAGGAAACAGAGGAATGATCAGACCAGACCACCAGGGTAATAGAAGCGTGGGAGAGGTGCTGTGTAAGGTTGCGATCTATAAGAATCATATCGATACGCGAGTGTGTATCGTGGGGAGGGGAATAGTAGGTGAATTGTTTACTTAAAGGATAGAGGGTGCGCCACGAGTCGTATAAGTCGAATCGGGTGAGCATGGAAGCGAGAGTCCTGGAGAGGTGGACGGAACTCGGTGGAGCCGGGAGAGGAGCTGAACGGTCAAGGGCCAGGTCAAGAAAGGCATTGAAATCGCCACCAATTATGATGTACACCTGCGCTAGCTGCGATAAAATTTGGAAGAATTCGGTGAGGAAGGCACCCTGGCCGACAGTGATGACAGTGGAACCCAGTGAGCCAATTAAAATTAGGTAGCGGCCGAGTGGATCCGCTGTGGAGGAAAGTAGAGAAAAGGGAACTTTATGACAGAACAGAATTGCTGTGCCTCTTTGCTTGGTGTCGGCAGAAGCATAATAAGCATGCAAAAAATATTTACCTTGCAGGGTGAGGTATTATAGAGTGCGTTTCTTATAGAATGGCAACGTCTACCGAGTGACGTTTAAGTTGTTGCAGAGCTATGGTACGCTTCGAAGGGGAATTGAGACCGTTAACATTTAGAGATAAGACTTTAAGTGTCATGGTGGGTGAAACTTCAGAGAAGCTGAGATAGTCATATACATTCCTTCAGGATGTGTAGGGGGTGGGTAGAGGGAGACCAAGCTCCTACTGAGGAGAGAGGTCCAGGGAAAACAAATTAGGTACCAGAACAGTACCGGAAATATGTGGGGGTGGTTCGCCCACAGAGGAGGCGTAAAGCGGCCATGTAGGCAATATGTAGGGGGGGGGTAGAGAACGTGGTTTGATTAGAAGTAAGGCTAATGATAGCATACAATCATACATAACAAATAACATTGTAATATAGAACCACAAACCTGCGGACAAAGGGTTAGTAAACAAATATAAGCAAAAGAATACAATATAACATAAGAGAATATATGAGAATAGAAGGCAAAGACATGTAGTAAACTTCAGTAAAATCTCACGTGATCCTGAAACGCGGAGTCGGAGAAGTCCAAAATAGCTACCACAGAAACCAAAGTAAATCAGGGCCCTTGGCAGATCAGGGCCGTGAAACTCAGACTGCAGAAACGGCCATGTGAGTCCTGCAAACAGTGTCCAACTAAGCAGTGGCCCACTCAGGTGGGGGCGGTCTTCTTCTGGTAGGAGCCGAGGAGGTGGATGATGTGTCCCCAGATTCCGGAAGAAGGCTAAGTTGCCAAAGCATATGGAGTTCTTGGTCCAGGGTCTTGATCAGGTGCATATTGCCCGAGTGGGAGAAGATAAGCTGGAACGGGAACCCCCACCTGTAGCGAATGTTGTTGGAGCACAAGATTCGTGTGACCTCTGCTAAATCTCTGCACTTCTTCAGGGTCGAAGGGGCCAGATCTTGGAAAACTTGTGGAGAAGTCTCTTGAAAATCAATATCGGGAGAGTTCCTAGCGGCTTGTAAAATGCGTTCTTTGGTGGTGAAATAGTGCAGTCGAATGATAATATCCCGGGGAGGCTGACCAGGTTAGGGTTTATTGCGGAGGGCCCGATGGGCCAGGTCCAGGAGAAGGTCGGTGCTGGAGGCAGTTGGGACTAGATGCTTGAATATGCCCTCAAGATAATCAGGCAGGTCAGAATTGGAGATGGTTTCTGGGACATTTTTTATGCGAAGGTTATTGCGCCTCGATCGATTTTCTTGGTCCTCAAGTTGTTCTTTCAGAGAATCTAATTCAGCATGGATCGCAACCAGGTCTTCTTCAGTTTGCATTTGATATGTGCATAATTCGTCCGTTTTCCTTTCGAGAGAGTCTGTGCGATTGCCAATGGCAGCAATTTCAGACCGTAGTTCGGCCAGCATGGCACGGATCTCAGTTTGAATAGTAATTTTGACTTGGGAGGTGATCTCTGAAATGGTAGGATGTTGAGGTTCGCTGTCAGATTCTGGCTGAGGAGGCTCTTGAGGTGAGGGGGGTGAAGGAGAGGGTTGCTTCTCACACCTAGAGAATATGCTTGGAGTATGAGGCGTTTTTTTCTGCCTTTGAGACATGTTGGTAACTGTGATAGTAAAGACTGTAGTAGCGGTTATTATGAGAGAAAAGTATGAAATGTGATTCTCGCAATAAGTACGGCTTAATCCCACCAGATTCTCATAAGGTTATTAGAAACAGTGAAACATGGTAAGAAGAACTACAGAAGGGCTAATCTTGTAAATTGGAGTAGGATCTGTGTGTGATCTGTGTGTGAGCTTATATTGCTCTCCAGTGGAGAATATCAGTGGGACACTTGCCCAAATCCCTTTTTCTGTTTAACCAGGGTGGAATACACAAAAAGCTGGGCTTGGATGCTGGAGTCAGACCAGATTGTGGACTTATGCTGCCCTCCAGTGGGAAATAAATGTAGCACACTTGGTCCAATGCTTTGCCAAATTTGAGCATTTTTTGAAGGAACAGGTGTAATAGAACAGGGCATGGATATAAACTGGAGGGTGACAGGTACACGAGGGGACATTATATAAAGGAAGAGGTGTAATAGAAAGAGGTGTTTTTTTGTGTTTCATCCTAAGGATTTGGAGTTCGGAGTGAGGAACATACCTAGTGGAAAGGAAAAGAAAAACACGAAAAAAGAAAGAAATTTAAAGGTTATTATTTGGACATTTAAAGGTGGACATTTGTATGGGAACACATCTCCCTTGTGACTAGTACTTTGGGAACTAGTTGAAAACTACAGGAGGGCGCTGGAAAGGTACCTGGGTATTTATATTGACCTGTGATGGTCTTTATTGTTTAGGAGAGAGAAAAGGTTGGAATTAATAAGGACAAGGTAGAGGGCTGATGACAGGAGGAAGGAGGACCCTGCTCATAAGAGCTAACATGCTAAATGGAAGGGGGTGAAAAAAGGAGACACAGTGATGAAGATGGGGAGGATAGGTAAGCTTAGGTGGAGGAAGGGCAGGCTAGCCTGAAGAAGAGGGTTTTGAGGGGTCGTTTGGAGGATTGGAGGGTGCTGGATTGCCTGATTAGCTTTTAGAACTCTAGAACAAAGCCAAATTAAATAAATTGTCATTATTGGTTAATTCTGTATAGAGATGTGAAGTCAGATAATATGTGGCAAGACATAGTTAATACGAAAAACTATTTGCAAATAAGGACTTTTATTTCACTAGATTATTATCTTATAATTTTAGAAATGATTTCCATATCAGCGTCTTCTCTAGAGATCACTTATATGAGACACAGGAGACTCAGTGAGGTCTCCAGCCGAGGACCAACTCTCTTTAAATGTCCCTGAAAAGAATATAAGAATTGTCTGCAGTAACGTCCTGCAAGACTTCGGATGTCTAGGAGAGAATTGTGCTCACAGTTTATCCAGGTGAGTCCAGAATTACCAGGATATCGTATCTCAGAGAGTGGAATACAGAATCAGAGAGACAATGGGCTGGATTCACAATCCTGTAATTTTTCACATACGTGCCTAATTTTTTGATTCTGGCTACTACGCATGCATAGTAACTATTTTACGCAATCTACGTAGCGTTTTGTTATGTAGATTGCGTAAAATAGTTACTATGCATGCGTAGTAGCTAGAATTGAAAAATTAGGCACGTATGTGAAAAATTACGCGGTTGTGAATTCAGCCCAATAGCATTGTGTTGTCTGCTAAATGTACACATAGGAAATAATCCTGCGTAACAGCAAGAATAGGTGTAAATCCGGATCACAGCAAAGCTATGTTACACTGCAGACAGGGATTTATATTGTGCAAACAGAATGATGAATGAGAGGTGATGTTTCCCAGCTCAGATCAGAGTTACAGTTACAGCTGATCAACATTTGAGTGCAGTGAGCACATCCTGTAAAACTGAATGCCAATAATCGGAGGTCTATATAGGAACCAAATACGCTGGAAATAGCAACGAGTATGGCAGGTTATGTATGTGCACAGTACAACCAATCACAAAGCCAGTACGTTCCCAAATATGTTCCCTTTTTCCAAGTCTCCAACCACCACTGCAGGGTTTTACACTGTTAGGTATAGTGAAAATAGTGGTTATGCTTTTTGTGACAATGCAAATGTACTATAATTATGTGCTATTTGAATGTCTTATAATTATGTATTATGAGATTATACTGTCATGCACAGACATGATTAAAATTAGCTTTAAAATAAAGAAATCATTTTTACTACATGTATGTTTATGTGTTAAGCTAAACAATGCATCCGTAGCAATGCCACCCATTCTGTACTGCGTGCCGGAGGTTAAATGCTAGTGTCATTATCTGCAGTATACATGTCCTGTTATCTGTGCAACTGTTTTGCATTAAACTGTTGCTTTACATACGCCTGTGTCTGGCTTTGAATCAGATTGGGTGAGTCCGTCCTTACTACACACTGACTATGTCCTTCCTCTGAACACAGGCAGTGCTGCAGTGTCTGGATTTTGTGCGTGAGCATATTTTTTTGAGCATCTGCAATTTAACAAAATAAAAAGACGATTTAATAACAAGGATTTGTAAAACTGTTTAATATTAGTCCTGGAAAAAATAAGTTTTTGAGGAATGCGCAGTAAGTAATTCTGCTATGCTTTAATGTATAAGTGTATAAGTAATGATTTAAAGCACAAGTCTAAATAACAGTGTAATAGTAACGCTTGTCAGTATATGTGTAATAATAATAATAGTAATAATAATAATAATATTAGAGATGAGAGGTGATAAATAACAGTGTAATAGTAACGCTTATCAGTATATGTGTAATATAATAATAATAATAATAATAATAATAATAATAATAATATTATAATAGTATTAGAG
>WWET01006179.1:7685-17807 GCA_011038615.1 Limnodynastes dumerilii
GCTAGGCGGCCATATGCTCTTGTGTGAGCGTATGGCCCCTTCCTTACACCAGCTGAAGTTAGGGTAGCCTTCAGCCGGCGTAAGGAAGGGGCCATATGCACTCACAGGGGGAGTGTCGGTGAAAGTGAATGACGATACGCTGCGCTTTAGTAAGCACAGCGCATCTGCGTAGGTCTGGATCAGGCCCATAGAGAGTACTGGTTATACATGGCTCCTACGGAAGCCTGGAAGGAACAAATCAATTGCATTGAATGACACTGACCTAGCGTATACACAGCATCATTCATGGAAACCTATATTGTCCAACGGGGCTCCCATAGAACCAAATCCTTTTTCCACCCTGGGCTCCCCTAGGTCTAGAAATGGCTCTGATGATCGAGTCCTTTTTTTAAATCTTTTTTTCACTGCAAATGAGTTTTTTTATGGATTGGAGTGAAAAACATTGTAAAAATAAAGAATGATTCCTATTAATGGGCTGGATCCAGACTTAAGTAAGTGCCTGAAATTAGTTACTCCTGGGCTAAACCATTTTGATTGGAGGGGAAGTCAAGTTAATTGTATTCTTTGCATGCAGGGTATATCTTTGAATTGCACACAGATACTGACCAGCTTTACTATCACACTGTTATTTAGACTTGGGATAGAAAACATCACCTCTCAACTCTAATACTGTTTGCAACAGATGAAATATGACTCCCCCTGCAACCAACATGGCTTAGCCCAGGAGTAACTTATTTCAAGCACTTACTTAAGTCTGGATGCAGCCCAATGTTTACATAGTATAACCTGTTCTTCAAATGAATATAGTTGTAAATAACTTTTAATTAAGACACACAAAATACAACTTTTCTTGTATAAAGTTCCCTAAAAGTAAAGAATAGAGTATATTAAGAAAATTGTTTATATAAAACATATAATATTTTATAAAGGATAAAAATGTTTTTCCTGAAAGCCACTGACCTGCAATGCTCCTGATTTATTGTCAGACAGATTGTCCAGGAGACAGAAAGCCATTTCATTTTTAGAAGCTTTTCTTTAGGCTGATAGCCCGTTCTCCTTTGGTTAACCTTGAGTCTGAAATTTAAGCTACTGCTCTGGGCCAGTGTTTTTATTATTTGTTTGCCCCATCCAAGCCGGCTTAACATGATTGGAATGCGGATAGATTTGTGTTACATTTGTCTGACTTCTATAATTCCCTGACTTGCCTCCGGGGCCCTTATAAAAGCTTGTCACTGTTATATTATCAAAATTGCAATCTGCAGACTTTTAAACATTTACTTAAGAGCTTCCCAAGGGCTTGAAAGTTGTATGCATTGGCCTGTCACATCTTTCTTATTAAATCTAGAATTTGTATCACAAAAGGCAGACTGCGGATTCCATGTGGAAGAAATCAAATGAAGAAAAATTGGCCATAACCTAAGCTAATATTTTGACGGGATCAAATCCTGAGCAATGTTTGGATATAGATCTTTAACCCCAAGTCTGCTCCCTTCCACCAAGGAAAGATGCCCCCCAGCCACTCTGGCAGCCAGACAGTGTATGACCTTCAGCATGCTGATTGGTGGATGACTGAAGTTGTCCACCAATCAGAGTTCAAACAGACATTCACTGTATGGAATCACGTGGAGAGATGGTGCTGATGGGTCTGTTTCTCTTTTTCATTTGTTGTTTTGGGGGGAAAGACTGAACATCCGTGGCCACTTACTGGTGTGTGCCCTCCAGGATAAATGTTGCCAGCCTGCCAGCCAGTCAGCCTCTGGCCAGAGTGTACATTCTAATACCAATGCATGCCCACATACAATCACCAAACAATTCATCTGTAAGAAGTTTCATTCCCTATAAGTCTGGACAGGTTGCAATGAGTTGAACTGAACAGAACTAGAATCTAGAATTGTAACTTACCCAGTAACCAGTGGTGTATCTAGGGTGGGTCTTGTAGGGCACATTCCATGGGCGCTGATGGCTTTGGAGGCGCCATTGGTGCCATCAGAGAACATTGCCTACAAAGCCCACCGCCAGAAGCACAGATGAGAAAAGGATCCGTTCCCTCTCCTCATCTGTGAAAATGACAGCCGGAGCAGCTGGGGGGGGAACTTCCTCTCTTTTGTCAATAGAAAGCATAAAACCCTGCTTACCTTATTCTGTGACTGAGCAGCTGTGGCGCAGCATCCACCAATCAATGTTCAGCCAGGCAGCGCCAGCCTATAGAACAAACTGCAAGATTAATTCTCTCTCGCTGTGTGTCATGTGACCGGCGCTGTCCGGCTGAACACTGAGGGGAGGATGCTATGCCACAGCTGGTTTTATGCTTTCCTGGAGGGGGTGGGCGCATTTGCCCTTGGCACCCGCCTATTTGGCGCATTTGCCCTTGTCGACAGTTAGGCTAGTTACACCCCTGCCAGTAACGCCACCTTCTCCCTATTTGCAGAATGATGGAGATGTGGAGCGTAGAATGACATATTTACTCCCTCCCTCCATACACTTATGATGCAATAATAATAATGGGCCGTATTCAGAGATCCGGTTTTAACGAAAGTTCTGTTTGTATTTTTAGGATCGGATCGATTTTGCATCAACTGCGCATGCGTAGTAATAGTTATACGCCATCTACGTAGAGGTTAAGGTCGGAAATGCCTAAGGGACGGACTTGTGAATCGGGCAGAGAATAATGCGACCCTAAGTGCCGCGAAAATATACGGACCTTAGGATTTGCATAGAAATGGGCGGGGGAGGCACTGAGATGAGGGAAAGTGCGTGCGCTTACAGAGACGAGACTTCCTACAAGGGGAAGTTTTCCGATCATTATGATCATAAAACAGCCCCTTTTGAAATGTGGACACCACTTTTCAAGGACAGAATCCAGATCCAGATGGACCAAGAATTCTATCCTGGTTGAATATCCATCGGCGGGGCAGGACGTCTCACATAGCGGAAGCGCTTCCACTCTGTAGGAGGGGGAACCATGCTAATAGTACAGCAAGCCCTAGCTTGAGCCCTTATGTACTATCCAAACTCATGCACTTTTCCCATTTTACATGGGGACAATGCGGAAACCTTAAGGTAGAGGCGTCACCTAACGAAATCCATACGAGCAAGGGGAGTAGAGTCCATGTTCAGAGAACCGTTATTGCGGGATGTTCCGTGCATATTTTTACGATCTGATCAACTGTGAATGCGTAGTAACTTAATTTATGCTATCTACGTTGATTTTACACACGGATGTCCATTAGGCACAGACTTGTGAATAGCACATGAGAAAATACGTACGGAGAGGCGTGGTTAAAATCCGTCTGGAGACAGACACCTGAAAGTGAGAGGGGGGAGGCATTTAAATGACTGTTTGAGGGCGCAGTTAGTTAGATACACACGTACGGAAGTATTATACGTACGGAAATGCACACTTAAAGATAAGGGTGGTCGACGCACTCGTAAGTCAAGGACAACCCATCCATGTGAGGGGAGCGTCATAGGTGTTGCCTTGCAACGTACGTGCGTATATTTGCGAATCCGTGCGTACTTATTTCACACGTATATGAATCCGGCCCATATCCTCTAGGACACATATATCGTTCCTGATATGACTAGGACCCATAAGGTCCGATGACATGCTTTTTTTGTCATTCCATTCTCTCTCCTAATTCCTGCATCTACTGCAGATCCTGAAACGGTCACTAGGGTTAGTTATGTACCCTTTATCTGAATGGTGATCCTCACTGTCAGCCAACTGCACTTACTTGTCCCTAGCAGCCTCAGAGATATGTCCCCCTCCAGCTGCAGCATGTGAAGTGACCATGACCACATGTAGCACCAGAGTTCTAAATAAGGGGTCAATTTACTAATAATACTGAATTGATCAGTATTTTGTTTTTTTTGTTGGCCAGGCTTGCTGATCATTGCAGAGACTGGCTAGAAAAATGTAAGATCAGATCCAGACAAATAAAGCATTTAAATGGGTTTTTAAAGGCTGCCAATGGATTAAAAAAAAAACCATTTAAATGCATTAGAAACTGGCAGATGCTGCGGCTGTACAAGCCTCAGCCTCTACTCACATGACTTCAGCTGTGGGGGCCACACTCCCCTGCCCCCTTTCTGTGGAAACACACAACTCTGGATAGGACGAATAGTGCATCTGCATTCCTGATGCGCTAAAACTCTGGATCAGCTCCACTATGTTAATCATTCAAAGTGCAAAGTGCACTTACAGAAGACTGGCAGAAATAAACGTTAGCAATTGCTGTGGAAACACTAGTTTCCAGTCATGGATTTGTAAATATGAATAACTTCGTTTACATGCAATAATGTCTGTTTTCATATCAAAACAACCGTTATTGCAAGAAAATAAAGTTATCTATGTCAGGGTTGCCGACTTTTAGCAGCTTCCCTCTGGGAGATCCCGGAGGGAAGCTATAGATGCATGGAAGTGGCGGGACATTATGACGTGATTTATGCATATTGGGCCTGATCCAGAGCAACGATCGCAAGCGAGCGTACGACGAGCGTATGCGAAAATTCGGCCAAAAATTCGCAATGCGCATGCCCAGTATGACAGCTTCCGGTCGCCCGAGCGTCATGAGCGAATAGCGGGCGTATTGTTAGCGTATTTTTCGCTCGCGGGGCGTACTTTCTTTACGATGGTCGGCTGGGCGCCCGTTTTACTACAGGGAGGCGGGGATAGCCATTTAAATTGTACAGTATGGGCGTGCTAAGCCCGTACGCTCAGCGTATTTTCTGCGAATTTTCGTACGGCCGACGGGCGTCCCCAGTGTAGGGTATAGCCGCCGTAAGCAGGGACTTTACTATGGGAGTGCTAGGGGCGTGTAGGTTGATACGCCCGAGCTACGTTCGCATTCGCCCGTCGTGCGAATTTTCGTAGCGCTGGATCAGGCCCAATGTGATTGGACGAGAGCTACATATATACCCTTACCTGAGTCCTGAAGACTGTTGCAGCCTTGAAAAAGCAGATGACCGGCGAAACGCGCGTCGGCCCTGTACCCCCTCCGTGTGCACCGGTGGGGTGCTTTATGAACTGCTGGTATTGGTAACAGATTGTTTTTTTGTTGGAACTGCTTTTCCCATGTAGCGCAGGTAAGGGTGAGATACGAGCCTCGGTAGAGGTGAAGTGCTGGCCGTGAGGCCGCTAGGATGTTTGGTTAGGGAGAGATTCCAAGACCTATTAGTTAGGAGTCCCCTGCAATCTGAACAATCTGTTGTATTGTAACAATTTTTTTTTGTTTTCATTTGTGTACCAATTAAGTTCATGTAATATGTGATTATATTCGCCTACTTTGTATCTTTATATGTATGGTTTTCTACCGCTGTTTATTCTTAATAAATTTGTATCTTTTTAGTAGTATTTGGACATGTAATATTCCTTGACCTTTAGTGCACTACAAACAGCATTCTTCTTTTGAGCCAGGTCTTTCTGACTCTAACCTTGTGTTTATAGTAAATTTATTTGTGCTGTCGGTTGCACCTCCCTACCAAGGGAGTGTTTTGGGGTCTTGCTAAATTGTGCCTGTGCAGGGTCATATGTTGTTGATTTCAGTTTACCAAGACACCCAGTAGTGATGGTCAAAGGAAATGTGCGGAAAAATTACTTCACTGAAAGGGTGATAGATAAGTGGAATATTCTCCCATCTGAGGTGGTTGATGCCAGTACAGTAGAACAATTTAAACATGCTTGGGATAAATATAAGGGTATCCTAAATTGTAACCCCAATTGAGGGTAAATAGGGTCTAGGGTCAGTATAGTTTTCAATAAACAAATGGGCAAACTAGATGGGCCATGTGGCTCTTATCTGCCGTCACTTTCTATGTTTCTATGTAAGGCTTATGGTTGCCCCTGGCCACAGTCTCTGATAGCCAGAATATCTCCAGTCTTGTGAGATTGATGATGTCATCAATCTCATGAGACCTTTAGCTCTGCAGAGCATATAATACATCTGTCTGTGGTAAGAAAGGAAATGTCGGAGTATTGGCCCCCCTCTTTCTCAGCCCAGGCCTGGGACAGTGGGCCATATCCAAAACTCTGTCTTCACTGCTGACTGAGCTCCATTCCTGAAGCAAGGTGATTATACGCATTGTGGGTGGAGGGAGGCATTTAAATTATACAGTGTGGATATGGGGATAGGATCTTATGTACGACAAGAGATACGCAAGGAAAAGTTAAGGCCGGGTTCTGAACACATAAGTCAGATAAGTTACGTACGTGACAGGGGAGTGCGTTATCCTTAGTAGAGTCTAACTTACGTACGCTTGTGTACGTAAAACAACCCTAAGTCTGGATCAGGCCCTATATCTATGAGAGGATTCTATTCCCGTCACACATATGGGACTTCCGCCGACAGGACCCTGTCCTAATATTTAGGCTCCTCCTCAACAGGAAATGGGGTTGATGCATAAATTAGGATTGTACGTAACCGCTTAACCAAGACTTACAGTACATTTTACATACCTCCCACCATGCGTGCGCACTCAGAAGACTTCCACTGACACTGGTACTACCCAGGATGGGTATGGGACCAGAATGCATTCCGATTGGGCAACACAGATGCGTGCACATGATCAGAAACAAAAAACGAAAACTACAATCAGATGGGAACTTTGGCCCTTCATGTTTACAAACATATAACGAGCAATAAATTGTACGGAAAAAAAATCACAGAGAAGGTCGTCACAACATCTAAATCCTTTGTGGATTAACTGTGTTGAAACAGATGTTGGATTTGAATGAGAAGTAGCATGATAATGGCATAACCTTGTTCAGCAGATGGTAAATGCCTACGAGTAGAGATAACTGGTCAGCTGTCAACCTGCTAATGTACTTTGCTAGCAAACCAGCATTATCTGTATGTGATCAAATAAAAGATGAAATTAGTGAGCGAGATATTGCTTATAAACTCCCCAAGGTTGAGTCAGTCGACGTAATCTTAGTAGCTATAAGCTGCCATAGTAGCTCCCGCCCTTTGACCTAAAATAACCAGACTTCAAATGCTATAAAAAAGAACTCAGTAGAGTTTGTAAATGTATTAACAATCACAATCAACAATCAAGTCATAAAAATATAATGATGATTGATGATAGGATGATGATGGAGGAAGGCAGTGCAGACCAAGTGGGCTAATACTTCATTAAACAATGACAAAGTAGTGTGAAGAACCGACATCAGGGCGAGACAGCCGGGACTACTATCCCGGTCCCCATTGCGAGTCCCCACTGCGAAGGCACGCATTTCGAATTAGGAACAGCCTAAAACTGTTTTTCGGCTGTCCCTATTTCAAATGCAAGCCCTCTCAGAATTTTTTTAATGAATGGGTAAGTATGTGATTCGCATACTCACCCATTCACTTTCGGAAGCGCCGCCGCCAGAGACTTGGGGTTAGGCTATGGTGGGGAACATAGGGTTAGGCTGTGGGGGGGACTTAGGGTTAGGCTGCATGAGGGGTGGGACTTAGGGTTTGGGTTAGGGAGCTGGTTGGGGGAAACTCAACTTTCGAAGCACCGTGTTCGGTGCTCTGGTGATCGATTGCTATGCCTCATCGAGGCATAAGCAAAGGATATCCCAGCCAGTTTGGAACTGGCTTGGAGTGAACGGCCCTTTCAAAATAGGGTAGTTCACTACAGGGACCCACACTTCCCAGGCCCGCAGCTAATGGGGGCCCACCATCTTTGCAGGGCCAATTCACAGGAAAGAATTTCCCTATGCACTGGCCAGAAAGTAATGCAGGTCTGTGGGCCACGCCCATGTGACATCATCAATGACATCAAAGAGGGAACGGGGCCCCAAAGGTGTGTCCCGGGCCCCAAAAATTCTGAAGGCGGTCCTGGAAGTGTGGACCTACTTATCACCCCCATTCCAACGGGCGTCTATAAAACGAAACCCTTTGTTGCCATAATCTGTGACAAAACAAACACCAAGGTTACGGGAGGCAAACTCCCCAACTGGCCACCACTGCCAGTTTACCGTAGTGTTACCATAGTGGATTGCCATCTGATCTATGTTCCATATGGGCGATGGGAGAACCACTTCTTTTGCACATATGGGCTTTCGTCAGCAGGACCCTACCTTAATATTTACACACTAGCGCCACTGAAATAGAGCCGGAGCAATAATGAGGATTGTGCATAAGGGCTTAACCATACGTACCTACTCCCACCATATGTACATACTGTGTGCATGGCGGCTCATACTAATTCGCCGTTGGATAGGTTTCCATCACGGAAACTTGAATCCGGAGGATACACCCCTCTGTAGGAAGCCTTTTATGAATATATGTGCATTTTCGTCTTGTACTGCGTGGAAAATGCGTCTAAGTGGCGAGTCAGGATCCGGTCCAATGTGACAATAATAAGCTGGAAGAGAAAGACATATGAACAAACATGGAAACAGCAGTATAAACACATAAACCATCAAGTCAAACAATAATAAAGGGTTGGAGGTTTGGGAACAGCAGGGCTGCTGTACGAAAATGTATGGCCTGGGACACAGCAGCAGGTCCCGCACCATTGGTGATGTCACATAGGGGCGGGGTGCCATAGACCTATTTTAGTTGTCTGGTGCACTGGGAAGTTCTGCCCTGCACATTGGCCCACTACTCGGTAGGCCCCCATCAGCTTAACATCTGGGACAATAGTCCCTGCTGCCCCCTTCCTGATGGTGGCCCTGGGGAATAGACTGCTGAGGGGTTTATCAGTGATGTCACAAAGGGGCCATCGACCTGTGCTAACAGCGGGTCAGTGTCCAGGGAAGTTCTTCCCTGCTCATAGGCCCACTAATGTGCAGCTCTTAGCGGGAGAGCAAAGATAAGTATTGGTGTACCCATCAGGTCCAGGCTCTGACCTGTCAAGGTATGGACTCCAGAAAGCCTCTAAAGGTGTCCTATAGTACAGCTGGGCTCAACTAAAGCTTTCTCTGCCATGATGCATATTTCATGACATGGTGGGGAAGATGGAACAATGGAGCTGACATTACCTATTTAATTAACAGAATGAGTCCTACACTCTCTGTAGGACATTGAATGGGTGACTTCAGCACCATTGTCTAATCTCTGCAGCAAGCCAGTAGCTGCTAATTGGTAAATAAACAAAGTTTTAATGATTTCTGAAGCCCTATCAACTTTCCCCAGTAGATGGTTCTGCCACGCAGACAATTTCCCATCATGTATTGGAGACCTTTTGGAAAGGTTTAACTGAGCGCAATACCTGCATCTAAAATGTGAATTTGTGACTCCAGCCTTTACGACTTAGACTTATATTTTCAACACATCCCACAAATGCTCTATCAGATAGATAGGGGAATTTGGAGTCAACATCTTGAACTCCTTGTCATGTTTCTCAAACAATTCCTAAACAATTTTTGCAGTGTGGTAGGGTGCGATCACCTTTGCTTTTCAGTCTTGAGACCCGTGGTGTATTGCACAGAAATTCTTAAACCCCATTGAAAACAAACACATAAGTATGCTCAATCTATTAAATTCATGTATTTCATATGCGTGAGTTAGAGTTTTTGAAAAGGAGATGACGATTTGAGAAAGGTCCTTCTTTAAAGATGCATACTTCAAAAGTTCATGACTTCCTGCATAAACAAAGGAAACAGTATAGGAGCAATTCAAAGAAGAACTCTTTTCTTTTTTGCTACAATGATGGAGATTCTTGAATCTATTGTACAAATCAGAGAAAGTATGTTGTCAGATTCAAGGGTAAAAAAAAAGAAAGAAAGTTTCAAGCCATACGGGTGAAGGTTATGTTCTTGTGTAATTCATTACAAATGTCAATGTTATTATTGATGTGATTTTTTATTTTTTTTCCTTCGGTTTTGTTTATTGTAACAATATAAACAACTTAAAACAGGAAGGTTGTAGGTGCCACCCGTCTGAAGATCAGCTGCCTTCTAACATGTGTTCGGACCAGTGTTTAGCAGTAATGAGACCTAAGCAAACATATTGTTGTCTTGTCTTTTTACAAAGCCATTCCTCCACATTGTAAAGGAAAAAGCCTGCTAAGATTATAGACTTGTAACCATGGTTTCCATTGCTAGCAGATGAATCATAGATGGAGTATGCACAGGGGAAAGCAAAGAACTAATGATTCCATGATGATGGAGATCGGAAAGGTCAGGGGAGG
>WWET01006179.1:22346-32779 GCA_011038615.1 Limnodynastes dumerilii
TCTATCTATCTATCTATCTATCTATCTATCTCATATCTATCTATCTATCTATCTATCTATCTATCTATCTATCTATCTATCTATCTATCTATCTATCTCATATCTATCTATCTCATATCTATCTATCTATCTATCTATCTAATATCTATCTATCTATCTATCTATCTATCTATCTATCTATCTAATATCTATCTATATATCTATCTATCTATCTATCTATCTGTCTATCTATCTCATATCTATCTACATATCTATCTATCTATCTATCTATCTATCTATCTATCTATCTATCTATCTATCTATCTATGATTTATGATGTTCCTATTTCAGCTCTCTATATAATGTTTACTTTTACATTCACCCTACTCCATGGCGTTAGGCAGAAGCTTTTACCAGGCAATGTATATGAGAAAAATGAGCTGGTCATCAACATTATTGATTAAGTCATTTTTAGATCTTGATTAGAAAAAGACAAATAAATTTGCTGAATTCACAATGAAACATGTGAAGGGCTGATAGTAAATCAATGCACCGCACAGATTCCGTTCTGTATGGAGACTGCTTCTTCCTTATTACTGTTAACCTTTATTTATAAAATGTCAACATATTACAACGCTCCATACTATAGGGAAATACAGCAACTTTATTGTGTATTAAAAATAATATAAGAACAAAACGGGAGACAAAAGGTCAAAAGAGGCTGCTCACTGAACCTTATAGAACATGATTCAAATGCACAAAGGTGCAAATGTTCCACTTTCTCTTTTAAAGTATTGAAATTTACTAAGTAAACCCCTATGCTCAACGAATCATAAGGGGTTAGATTTAGAGGGGTGTGGGTCCCCATTGAAAACAGGCCTATTTCGATAGGTCTCCCTGCCAGCTTCGAACTGGATAGGAAAACGATTGCTTCTGCCTCAAAGAGACATAGCAATCGATCCCTGGAGCACCAAACACAGTGGTCTGAAAGGTAAGTGAGGATTTTAGCCTCAACCCTCTCACTAATCCTTACCCTAACCCACCCCTTCTTACCCTAACCCTAGCCCTCCCTTCCCCGCAGCCTGACTTGAACCCCGCTTTCCCACAGCCTAACCCTCCCCTTCCCTGCAGCCTGATACTAACCCTAACCCTTCCTTTTCTAGAGCCTAATCCTAACCCTCCCCCTAAACCTAAAAGTCCCCAGAGAGGTTACTCACCGCTCCGGCGGCAGAGAGGTCCGGCGGCGGCGCTTCCATAACTGAATGGGTGAGTATACCAATCGGCACACTCACCCATTCATAAATAAAAAATCTAAAATGGCTGCAATTCAAAATAGAGACAGACGAAAAAGGAACTTTCATCTGTCTGCTCCTCCCACCGGATTTAGAGACTTGAGTCACTTCCTGGCCTAGGAAAATGATGGTCTATATACAGGGCCTGATTAAGGGTTAGAGACGTCCTAAGATAAAGTACTGGAAGCACTGGAGAGGCATTGGCCCAGATCCAGAACAACGATTGCGACCGAATTTACACGTGGCGGACACGTAAAATCGCGTTTTGGTAAGTACTGCGCATGCACCCCATAGAAAATACGCTCCATAACGTAGCATAAATGTGAACGTATGGGCCATTCACGTATGTGTCGCGTAAATCTTTACGTGTGGGAGTGTCAATTTTACGTGAGTCTAAAATACGTCTGAAATACGCTATGTAGGCGGGGTTTTTATTTAAAGTGTACAGTATGCGCCTGCTTGGCTGCGTAAATACGTGTTGCCCATACATACGTGTGCGCATGACATCGGTTACGTGGGCAAAAGTTAAGGTAGGGTTTGGAAAGCGGATCTCGGACAAAATACGTACATTCAAGGGGTGTGCCAAGGGGAGTGTATAGAAGGAACGCACACGTAAATACGCTACGCGAGGAAACGTATTGCAAGCGGAGTTCTGGATCTACCCCATGGTTTGTGCGTAGTTTCCTTATTTAGAAGGAAACTATACATGGTGAGATAAGGTAGCCTTTTTGGCATTCTCAATCGCTATAAGGTACCTAAAAATGGGGGTCGGGTTATGGGAAACACCAATGAGTTAGATGCAGTAAGGAATATTTTCTTACTTTAAGTATGTAAATATTCCTTATTATTATGTTAGCAGTAAAATTGAGTTTCCGGTAAATTTCCCCGTCCGTTCTCTTTTCTCTCTTTCATCAGAGACTGTAATGCTGGGCACACACTACACAATTATAACCCAACAGACAGATATAACCGACATTACTACTGATATCCCCGCCCACAGAGGAAGTCCTACTGCAGTAAGAAGATGGGGAATCGTCTGAAGCCAGGTAAGAGAATCCATACACATTGCACTTATCACCAGACATCATGACGTCATTTAAAAGATGCAATCAACAATGTATTGTACTTTGCAACGATCAGTCATGATTGTTACACCGTACACACTTACACAATATTGTTTGAATTGGTCTTTTCTTCGTGTGATTGGACCAATTATTGGGTAGCTTAAGCTTTAACTTTAGCTGTCTGGCACAAAGTTGAAAAAAATCTATTTTCACAAAACTGTAATGGAAATGGGGCCTTTTAACTTTATATTCCACATTTGCAATTGGGATGGTTTTAAAAAGTAAATTTTTGCAATAATAGATCTTTGGTCCAGATCCAGAACAACGCTTGTGAGCGAATTTACGCATGGTGGATACGTAAAAATCGCCTGTTGGTAAGTACTGCGCATGCTCACCATAGAAAATACGCTCAGAAGCGTAATTGTGAACGTATGGGCCATTCACGTATGTGTCACGTAAATACTTACGTGTGGGCGTGCCAATTTTACGTTAGTACAAAATACGTCTGAATTACGTTATGTTTATAGTAAGCAGTTCGTATGGACGCTGGAGTTAAGTAATATAGACGGGGTAGGCATTTAAATTGTACAATATGGCTTAGCCTGTTACGAACAGCGCGTTGCTACGTAATGGATCACTGACGCTGGAAAAAGTTAAGGTAGGGTTTGGAAAGCGTATCTTGACAAAATATGTACGTTCAAGGGGTGTGCCTAGGGGAGTGTATAGAATTTACGCACACGAAAATACGCTACGCGAATAAACGTACGGCAAACGTAGTTTTGGATCTACCCCTTTGTCCTGATTGGACAGTCATGAACTGGGGGGCGGGTGGTGATTGGATGTTGTGCACACCATGTGGTTTTGCCCACATCCATTGAAATCAAGGAGGAAGGGTCACATGGCTACCTGGCCCTATCAGAGTGCAAGACATACCCCATGGTGTGGCCACTTCCCTTTTACTGACTCCTATACCCCCAATTTTGGGTGATACAGTGCAATGGTTATCCGAGCTTCTGTACTCTCTCACACGTGTCTTTGTAAATTAGCCCCTTATATGGAATAACTTCAAAGAAAGCAAAAATGAGGGTGGGCACTGAGTGTAATCTCCACAGCGATCGCTCTGTCAGCGAATATTATTTGTCTGCTGTTTGTTGAGATGTTCTAACCAAACGAAAGCTATGCTCAGAGATGTAGGCATTACCATGGTAACACTCAATCCAACTCAGAGAGTGGGGGGGGGGTGTTAAGAGAAAAAAATAAAGTTTTACATCCCAAGTAAAATATTCACAGATAAACATCTCCTCTGCAGCAAGCTTCTTGTGTGACTCGGTTGCAGTACTTATCTAATGTTGACATTTTACACATAAGTTTTCTGGCAAAATCCATTAGCCAGAGCTGTTATCAGAAAACATACCCTGTTAGCGTTAAAAATAATATCGCCTATCTGAAGATCTGTGTCACAGGAGTGAAGGATAGGAATGAAGACTATGACAGGAGAGGAAATTGCTTGCACCAATAACCTCCAAATATGGCTTCCTTTTAGAAAGTAGAGATGTAAGTCGATAAAAATTAAAAGAAAAAAAAAAGAGGTTTATTTACTAAGGGGTTAAAGCGACTTTCACTTGTAATTATGTTGAGATGATTGGCACGTTTACTTCTAATAACAGCATGAGAAAAACAGCATTTCCAAAAGGCCAGTTGTTGACGCTTGTGTTTGGCTCGTGGAGGTGAAATGTAAGACATGGGTGTCCAAAAATTTGGGGAGAAATTTTACACTATAGTTGCCAAATTTAAGTAAATAAAGGCCAAAATTAAACCACCCACTAAGGATTCTTAACAAAAATAATAAAAACAATTACTGGTAATTAATAAAAAAAATAACAGAATTAAAAAAAATGAATAAAAACACACTAAAAGAAAGATAATTGATCTTTAGATGGAGAGTGCTGCAGTGCACAAGGACTCGCCACGCCCACCAAATAAAAAAAATGCACCCGTGCAAAAAGATCAAAATGCAAATAGACCAAATGTCATGCGGTCTTTTTTTTTTTTTTTATGGGATAGTTGGTGCGAATGCATGTTTTTGATAGTTGCCCACTTTTTCTGGATGTCATGGAGACTCCTTAAATTTGTGGGGTGCTCCTGTTATCCTAGGTATGCACTCTATACTTATTTATCCCACAGAAGGGGTACAAGCAGTGGATCCTGAGGCCGGTGATGTAACTGGGGATGATGAAGCCCAGGGCAAATAAAAATAAAAAATGTGCACCCCAACCCTTATTATACTGTTTTTAAAAATAAAAAAAATTAATCATGGTGCCCCCCTGGACCTGAGTGTCCATAGGTGTCCAGGGCACATGCCCTATAAAACCCACCCAAGTTACGTCTCTGCCAGAGGTGTATACAAATCGCCACTTATCGAGCGCCTCATACTTACAAACGCAAAACAAGAGAGGCCAAACTGAAATGCTAACACAATGGTTCGAAACAGTCCCTGAAGCATCAGCTCCCAGGAATCAGATATGTCCTGCAGCTGGTGATCTAGATCAACTGCAATTGGGTGAATACACTCTTACTGCACGTTGGCTACATGCCTTCACCCCTTCTATCACACAAAAAGCCTTTCAGAACACAAGAGGTCATAGCAGCAGTTGCATTTGGGTCTAGATGGTCCGCAATTGTGTGTGCAGTCTTTCTGGACACGTGTAGTGCAAATTAACAACAAGTTAAGTGGAGAAGGGAGGGTTAGGGTCAGGCTGCGGGGAAAAGAGGGTTAGGGTTAAGCTGCGGGGAAGGGAGGGTTAGGGTTAGGGGCAGGCTGGGGGGAAGAAAGGGTTAGGGGTCAGGCTGCGGGGAAGGGAGAGTTAGGGTTAGGCTGTGGGGAAGGGAGGGTTAGGGCCATACTGCTGGGAAGGGAGGGTTAGGGTAATGGAAGGGGAGATTTAAGGCAAGGATTAGGATAAGGGTTGGGTTAAATTTATACTTACAATTTGACATATAGGACCAGATCCAGACTCCAGAAGTATGTATGTCCAACAGAGAGAGGGGAGTGAATTACCCCTGTCACTCCTCTTTCTCGTGCTTACGCTGCCATAAGCCTGCCTTAACTAAAGCGTGTGGATCAGCAGTCCATACGACCGATAATACGCACGAGTGTGGGATACCCCTCGCACACTGTACAATAATCATGCTTCCCCCCCGCCCACCTTAGCGGGCGCAGGGGATGCACAACCCATTTCTTCGAAAAACTAAGTTCTATATGATGCTAGGTACTAACGTAACACTAGTGTAACATCTGGGGGGCCAGTTCAGAACAGGCTGGGAGAAAACGGCCCTTTCGAAAAATAAAGCTGTTCTCAGCAGAGACCTACCCATCTTCCACATACACTTTTTTGTGGTTAATGCGGTGGCACAGGGTTAAATAGCGGGTGTGCACACATTGTAAAAGTGCAGTGAGGACAATTAACTAAAAATGAGTCTTATGATGACCATAAGATGATCGGGCATATAAACTTCCATCAACACTGCAATTCAACCCATCAGTTCTGCAACAAACTTTTAAAGGAAAGGCAGGAAAATCAAACAGTGTAATTGGTCTTGATATTGCGTCAGCAACATCTGAAAATGCAAGTAAATATTTTTTTACTTTATACGTGAATCTAGTGATGTTTAGTGGCCATTTGAAAAAGAAAATAGAGAGTATGAAATCATTATACTGTACATGATTATGTATGATTAGATTAGACTCGACAGATGGAGATACTAGTGAGGTTCAGAGCTATAGAAACCAGTTAGAGAAGGAACAGATTTAACAGAACTGAAAATGAATCTTTCGTAGGAAAAAATCCGATATCTAGAGAGACTTATTGGGTGATAAGTGTGTAAACAATCCAAGATGGCTAAGTGACTGCCCTTATACAGAGTTCAACCCAATAAAACAGTCACTTTTTCTCCATCTACAAACTGTAAGTAAGAACAATGGAAGCGATAAAACGCGATTAAAATATAATCGTTACGTCCTAATATTGGCCAACGTGGCTTCCATCTAAAGGTCATTTCTTTTCGGTGCTAAACACTTTTATGGATAAGCAACGCCACAGTAGGTCAGATCAATTTATTGAATAAAAAACACCTCTGTCCATGAACTTCTAAAAGATCTCTCTATGGAAATCCGAGTCTGCTTATAATAACTGGGTATTTTCTGCCTATTGTATATCACATTCAAACTGAAGAAATTCAGCAGCAGCTTCAGTCACCTAAAAAAAACAGAAGATAGGAGGTGTCGCTTTGGATTTGGCAAATGCTGCAATACTTTGTGTGAAAAAGGCATTGGTAATCATATTTATAATTAAGGACCGGATCCAGATTTAGTAACGATAGCCCACTTAGGCATGGTAAGTGGGCTAATTGGACTGGAGGGTGCATGCGCTCTCCAGATGTTACGCTAGAGTTACCAACGGACAGACCGATGATCCGCAAGTGTGACTTAAGGATGCCTTATGGAAGTGTAAGTCACACTTGTTCTGAATGAGAGAGGGGAGTGACAGGGTAAGTTCAGTCCCCTCTCTCGTTCAGACGGACAGACTCCGGCATGCACAGAAAGTAGGTAGTGCCCAGGGGCAATTTCCCCATTCTGCTACATGCAGACTTGTGAATCACAAATTATGTGCAATAGACGATAAAATACGATGGAAGAGTAAGAGTAAGAGTAAGTCAGAATACAGTCCATGATGTTTTATATTGATGATGTTTTGGCAACTGTCCTCATTGCACACCCCTTGCTACTGCCCTCATCACTGGCATACTTACCCATTCTTTTTCGGAACCTGCTACCCATTGGATTTATCGCACCCGCCAACACTCTCCGCAGATCCCAGAGGTTACTCAACTCTCCAGGATTTTTTAGGGTTAGGCTCTGAAGAAGGGAGGGTTAGGATCATGGAAGGGGAGAGTTAGGGTTAGGGTCAGCCTGTGAATAGGGGAGTCTAGGTTTAGGCTGCGGGGAGAAGAGTGTTAGGGCTAGGCTGCGGGGAGGTGAGTCTTAGGGTTAGGCTGTGGGGAAGGAAGGGTTAGGGTTATGGAAGGGGAGTGTTAGGGGAAAAGGGTTAAGGTTAAATTTACACTTACTATTCGGAGCTCCGTCTTCGGTGCTCTGGGGATCAATTTCCCAGCCAGTTCGGGAATTTGCTGGGAGAGAACAGTCCTTTCAGAACTGTGCCCATCTCAGGGGAGACCCACACCCCTGGCACTGATACAATCGCGATACAGCAGTTGGCTATGTCAGTGTTGCAAATAAGCCATTCTAAGCGGCATCCCCATAACTCTGCTTTTGAGTTGCATGCACATACTTTAACCGATAGCAACATGCATGGCTCTACATCAAGCCCGGTGTCATCTACAATCATGAAAGTGTTAATAAGTAGGCGAGTATTATGAAAAAAAATGAAGAATCGTTTGAATTTGCTCCTAAATATAGATAAAGGAAGAAACGTCACGACATTCATTGGATTTTAAATTACCATAATCCACCCATTTAAAAAAATGAGACAAAATCATTTTAAAATGGAATGTAGTTTGGTTTTAGACTTTTTTAGATATGAGAAATATGTGTTTTATGTGTGACTTTTCGACACACCGTCTCCAACCGCTATTTAGTAAATGCGTCATTTTTCCCTAGATGCTACAAACTTCTCCATCTACCGTCTAATCTGTTTGTAGTTTGTCTCCTCTCCACTGAATATTGCAACAGCCAGATATTTTAACCATGTACTTTATCCCAAGATATATCTTACTCTTTCAAAAGGGCTGCTTTTAATGGCTTTGATAAAGAAGCCTTTTAGATATGATTGAAAGTCATTACCATAACATGATTTGGTTTTCATTTTATAGAAAGGCTCCGGAAATACACAGCGTGTCTTTATTGCTTAAATTAGGAAAATTACGTTAAATCCTCGATTCAAAGAATCGAGATGAGAGGCAGCATGGAAAGAGAGTCAGTGATTCTCCTGACAGATTCTCCATTTCAGCATCTATTTAAGCAAAATGAGACCAGTCATGAAATAAAGTGAACCATTTTAAAGTCAAGAAGATGAGTGACCTCTAATATTTAAAGTTAATGCCTTAGTCAATGATTTCAAAATAATGCAGAGTTTATTCTTCCTTTCTTTTTAACAAATTATAATCGAGAGTCACATTTCTATTTTATGTTAGTAAAAATGTCTATCTATCATGGCAAATTTTAATGAATATCAGGGAGCTTGGGATAGTATTATAAATGCCCGGCACCAAAGGGGTGTGTCCTGTATCACCCAATGGGTGTGTCCTGTACCACCTAAGGGGTGTGTCCGGAGAATAGTTCAACCTATGGAGGTTTCTATCTCTACCAAGGAAACTATTTGTCAGAGAATAAATCCTTCCAGTATTATTGTGGAGACTGTGAATAGGATCCGCTGACATTTTCATCTGTATAGAAGAGGTAAAAGTAGATGCAGCTGATTAACAAGAGACCAAAGCATCTATCTATCTATCTATCTATCTATCTATCTATCTATCTATCTATCTATCTATCTCATATCTATCTATCTATCTATCTATCTATCTATCTATCTATCTATCTATCTATCTATCTATCTATCTATCTATCTCTCTCTCAGGACCCACCGCAGACACGACCGAAGAGGGGAGGCTTCTTTAGGGTTAGGCTCTGGGTTAGGGAGGGTTAGGGTCAGCAAAGGGGAAGGTCAGGATCAGAGTAATGGAAGCGGAGGATTAGGGTTAGGCTGTGGGTAGGGAAGTCTTAGGGTCAGGCTGCGGGGAGGGGAGTCTTAGGGCTAGGCTACGGGGAGGGAAGTCTTAGGGTTAGACTACAGGGAAGGTAGTCTTAAGGTCAGGGAGTCTTAGGGTCAGAAAGGAGAGGGTTAGGGTTAGGATAGCAGAAGAGAAAGGGTTAGGGAAAGGATACAAAAATACTTACCATTCGCAGCGTAGGGTTTCATTCCAGGGAAAATGATTTCTTCTCCTCCTCAAGGCAGAAGCAATCGATTTCCCAATCTATTTGAAATGCAGGGATATGAAACGGCCCTTTCGAAACCACACCCATTCTTCCATTTTCTTTATTTACTTAGTAAAAGTTTCTTGGTGTAATTAAAATAAAATAAAATTGAATGTAACATAGAAGTGAAAGACATTTCTGCACACTGCCACCATAAATTCATCGACCGTTATTCTCCCGGGGATTTTCTCAACCGCCCAAATTTGTCCATTATTTCCGAATAACGGCACGAGTGAAATGGGAGACTAAATTTGTGGATTATTCTCAATGGGCAAAAAACAAAGCAAGATATATGAGTGAGAGATGATTTCCATGTATCATTGTTCAGTGTGGTCATAATCTGAACTGATTACAGCTGGTCAGAATTAGTGCAGTAGATGCCAGGAGGCTGAGTGTAGATATTACATTGGCCACTTGTCTAAAGTGGACATATGCCCCGTGGCGAAAGCCATGTTAAACTGATATGCACTGTGTGCCAAGGTTCTCTCCTCTGTCAGTTCATTTGGCCCTGTCCTCGGGATTGCAACAGATGGGTCCTCTTCTCGCCTCTTTTATTTTTTTCCAACTAATAAAATAAATGAATATATAATGTCGCCTGTCCATCAGGACGGAGATTCTGAATGAAGGTTACAGTCCTTCATAATATGACAGTGTCTGGCAGATAGTTCCTGTCTGGTAAATGATTTAAGGCACGAGTATAAAAACACGCTCATTAAAATGAGTTGCAACAAGCATGGCGTTCATGTCTCGCCAGATCAGAATACCGAAAAACCGCATATTAGGTCATTGTTTTCCATTAAGTTGAAACAAAAATGTCTCGTTGATTATTATTGGGGTTTTTATAGATATTTTTAATATTGTTTAGTAAAATGTTATTTTTCACCTATTTTATTTGTGATTAGAAATAAATCTACAAATGGATGCATAAGGACACCATCTACCTCCTGCACCAATTGTAGTAATGAGGGAGAGAGTTGAAATATGAAGAAAAAACAGAGCTTTCCCTATTTCTGCTCTCTCTCTCTCTCTCTCTCTCTCTCTCTCTCT
>WWET01006179.1:37073-75210 GCA_011038615.1 Limnodynastes dumerilii
GGGTACTTAGGGTTAGGCTGCATGGGGGGAGACTTAGGGTTAGGCTACGGGAGGGATTTAGGTTTAGGCTGTGGGGGGAGACTTAGGGTTTGGGTTAGGGGGCGGGTTGGGGGAAACTCACCTTTCAGAGCACTGTGTTCGGTGCTTCGGGGATCGATTGCTATGCCTCATCGAGGCATTAGCAATCGATATCCCAGGCAATTCTAAACTGGCTGGGAGCGAAAGGCCCTTTCAAAATAGGGCAGTTCGCTACGGTTACCCACACTCTCTCAAACATAGGTTTTTATGAATGTAGGTTGTTGGTTTTAAGAGTGAAATATTGTCTTGGTATTATACAAAAGTGCTGAAAACATGACTTAGGTATTTAAAAAAAAAAGAAAAAACATTTTGTTAAGGATCTTTATTACTATATAAGATATATATTTTTGTTTAATACTAAAACATGCAAACATGTTTTATAAGACTACTGATGATACTAATATACAATTTAATTATTTGAGTAAATTGAGTTGTAGAGACACATTTGTACGCAGTCTGCAATGCTTCTCATGTGTGAATATACAAATAAAGTAAGCTCATGTGTTCCATTGTAAGATTAAGGCAGTGTAAGCCACACCGTTTGCTTAGGTGGCTAAAAATTTACAACAAAAAAAGACAAACAATTGTCATGTTTTGTAATATGTAATATTGTTTAATTTAATCTGTGTTTATTGCTGTCTGTTGCTATGACTTTCCACATCTTATTTATATAACTGATTCTGGAGAGATGATGATCAGACCAAACCTGTCATACACAACACTAGTCATAAAAATGAGTTAGATTATCCACCAACCAGCTACAGCACTGCAAAACAGGAGCTGTTGAATGGCGGCTTGTGTGTTCTGCAGCGGTCGACAGCATTAGGGCTCATGACCATCTCCCCCTCCCCTCAGGCCCAGAAGCCTAGGCAGCTGCCTAGTAGTAGCTTCTGCCTTGTCTATAGGGTAATCTAAAAGCAAATTTATTATATGACAGCATTATTCTTATTATATATTCACCTTTGTCTTATGGAAAAAAATATGTTGGTCAAAACAAATATATCTCTTTCTGTTCTATGAGGCAGATCACTCTACTGATATCTGCCTATGCAGCGTACATGCAAACACATTATTCAATATGTCTAACATAGACCAACGGTGTGTACCCACACAGAAGACTAGATAACGACACTCCTTGATAATGCCAATGCATATAGGAAGGACAGTTTATTACAACAAAAGGTTTAAACAAGCAACGACTGATACCTCACCCTACAATACCCACACAACCCCAAGAATAACCCCAAAATAAAGACACTGACAACTTTATTTGGATTTAAAAGGGGACACAAGTTTATTAATAATTAAATTGGCCAAATTTGATTTCAGACTATAAAATTTAGGGTTGAGCAAGGTGGCAAATACTAGGTGTGTGTCACAACAGGAACTTACAGCAACGACAAACAGTCCTTTGCAAACAAGGCGTCCCCACCTCGCCACAATACTCCAGGCTCCACATCTTCATGTACACACCTCAATATACCGGACGAGGCCCCATCACAAGACAGGCGACCAAAGCTTAGCTCGAAGGGGGCACCTCTGAACCAGATATTTACATCCCCATATTTTTTCAACTGCGCTACAGATAACAAATACGGTGACACAACACCTGTACCGCAAACCTACCGACTGTGAAAGGAAAATTACATGTTAAAAATAAATAATTGAATACAAAGTTAGCTGTCAGTGTCCACGCTATATGTCCTTAAAACAAATCTATTGGAAGTTTTGTACCTTCTAAAATTCAGTCTTGCTAAAAAGGAGTCCTTTTATTCATTTCTATATTTATCTGTTCTTTGAATCCTGTTTTTTCAGTAGTTCTTCCTCTCTCTCGTTTCTATCCATCCAAATTCTCCATTCTCTTCCTTCCAGATTTTTCAGCTCACCGGAAAAAAGAAAAGAGAAAGGATCTTGTGCGGCAACGTTATCACAAATGAACTATCTATAAACCAAAAATGCCTACTCACATAGTACACATCTTAGTAAGTGGGCTTTTAACAATTTCTTTTCCTCCTTTCTTCTCCAGGGACCACTCTTGGCAACAGAAAAGCAGAGAGATCCTTGTGCAGCTCAACACACAGGTGAATTAAAGACACACAATAAATCCCACTTATTCTATGCGTCTTGTGAATGAGCTCGTAGCAAAAAGATACAGGAGATGATGTTCCTCTTTCTCTTTTAGTTAGTCCTCAAATCATCCTTAAAATAAAAGAAACACACTCCTCCTTGTGCAGTAACCAATACTAGCGTGTTAAGGACAAAACATATATTACTCACATTTGACCCCCTTGGGGTCTAGCCTCTCAGATATCGCTCTCCTGCGGGTTTCTTAAAACCAATACTTTATTAAAACATCCAAACAATATGAATCCACAACGGGACGGAAAAATCCTCCTCTATGCAAACACCTTCTTTTCTTCCTCTAATATTCAAGGGAATTACCCAACAGACCCTCTAAGGGAATCCCCTATATCCCGCTGTCCTCTAAGATTTTAATTAACTCCTCGCTCTACCGGTGCAACTTTCAAAAAGAGGGGCTCTTGAAAGTACACTTTCGGGGGGGGAGAGGGAGCAGGGTGCCTAGGTGGAGGATAACGGGTGGTTCACACTCTGGGTTCTGACCAACGCGTTTCAAGCACGGTTGTGCTCTTTCTCAAGGTTTAAGCGCTGACATTGATACCTAAATTTGTATTCAATTATTTGTGTTGGTCTGGCTAATTTTAGGCATACTAACTTTGGAGGTAATAAGAGGTATATACCTGAACGTGTTGGTGCTAACAGAGAGCGCTGTTCACTGGGTTAAATAATATTTACATGTTAAAAATGCAACCTATACATAAAGGGAGGGAGGGTAACGATTTTTTAAAATGGGTGATCAACCATTCCACACAACTGCCTATAAAGCCTCTGTCACCTGACCCTCATCCCACCCAATCTAACAACCAATCAAAACCTAAGCCCTATTAGCATAATTCTAGAACAATCCTAATGTGTGTCTATTGCAGGTTGAGGCCCAGTCGGTTGTTAATATTACCTTGCACTTATACAGTGCTCGGTTTCTCTATTGCAAATGCTATCCAGAGCTGACATGAACTTTTTCCTTAGATTGTTAAAAGTCAGAAACATCCCATTCCAAAAAATAGGGATGGAAAAAACCTTCATAAAATTAAAAAAATAGTAACCTTCTACCAGCTACGCCAAATAATGCAGTCTAGTGAATAGAACTAAATAAATGCTGGAATAACTTTTATTCTGTAGCCGTTTAATCTAACTTTAAAATATAATCATTGCTTACAGTAAATGTGTGCTATCATTGTAGTATCTTGTCCAAGCAAACACTTTTTCTATAGCCAAATTTTGACATCAATGTTCCAAACAGAAGGTTGAGATAAGATGATGTTTTTCTATTAATAATTTTGTACCTGATATAAACTAAAGTCAGGCCTTAGCTTTGCGTTAAATGCTTTCCACATTTCTTTATCTGAAATAATTATATAATCAAGACATATAATCCTACGAAACACTTATTTTCCTCCTAAAGTGCTATAATATGATAGGGCCGGATCAGCTGGCTTACCTATGCTGTGTATATAAATCATCTGTAAATTAATACTGCATATGCGTCATAAGGATAGAGATCACCGAATCTAACAAGAGGCCAGGAGCCAGATTTATTAGACTGCAGGAAAGGAAAAGGGGAGATGTTGACCAAACGTTATCCTCCGCAATAGTATGGATTACATTCGGATTTAGCACTTAAATTTGGATCAAGTACATTGGGCCAGATTGTAGGAGCACAAGAGGGGGTGGTGGGCTGCTTTTTAGGTGCGTATATTTAAGGCGTAGTAACTTAATATGCGCAATTTACGTTAGATTTAAGAACGGGGCGGACTCACCATTACAAACCTATTTCCTCAACGTTCGTAATGACTTAAGAATGAAGGGGTGTGCCGTGAAAACTTAAGAACGAAGATAAGAAGATTGGGTGGAGGGGGGCATGTAATTGAGGAAATCTGGGCACTGTTAGGCAGAAACATTCTTAATTAGTCGCCCTGTGCACACAACTAAGAACCTAAAGATAAGGCAGCCTTATGGCATTTGTAAGTCGGTTAAGAAGCTGAAAACCGGGGGCGTGTCAGGAGAGTGGCCTTGCTACTAGTTGCGTATAATTAAGAACCTAAATCATTCTTAAGTGTGAATACGGTCCATTGTTATAATATTCAACTATGTTTAAACTCCCATTTCTGGATGTATAAAAACTTCTGCATTCTGTTTTATGAGAAATCATACAAGGGAGAATCGCAGACTAAGGTCCTCCGTCTTTTGGAAAAGGAAAAAACCCCGCTTTGATTTACCCTCCCAGACACCTTCTATTTTCATAAGCAGTTGCATAAAGAAAGGTCTAAAACTGTTTACTCCATTTATACGATCCTTTAAAGTGATGGCAAATTTGCATTCATGGAGGTGTTGGTGCCAGTTCTTGATGAATGTCACATTTGTCATCGTGTGACTTGAAGAGAGCAGCGTTGACATCTTACAGTCGTTAAAAAAAACCCAACAAACTCATCTTGAAGACATATTTACTTTTTTTTGAAAGTAATGAGCTGACGAGTTACGCCACCAGGATTGATATCAGAATGTAAAATTAAGTTTTGATCTTTTAATTACTAAGGCAGCTTACAAAGCTTTAGAGATCTCACGTGGAAAAAATAATGATAAAAGAAATGTAGATGAATAGATTATTCATTGCTCTGCCTTTCACCGATTCTCCGCTCACTTGTAAACCTGTTCTACCATTCGCCATAAATCCTTTTTTGCTTGTAGCAAGGGGAAGCACTGGGCTGTATATTGGGAGAAAATTATGTGCAGATAAATTTTACTTTCTGAATCGTGATCTGAGAATGACGTGCTCAATTATTAAGGGAAAATAAATCTGGGAGATATAGGCCATGTCAAGGAATTCTGAAACCTGGTAAACTGAAAAAAAAAATTCATTGGTTATCCTTATGTATATAGCCTGGTTGGATGGAGATTTCTTTATTTTAATTCTTTACTGTATATTGTCTCTGAGGTTATGAATGTCCAATACATCTCTTTATTATAGGGCGAAGATGTCAAAATAAGATTTCAAGGGCCAGATTTACTAAGCTGCGGGAAAGGAAAAGTGGAGATGTTCCCCATAGCAACCAATCAGACTGTAGCTGACATTTTCTAGTATGTAATAGGGAAGTGAGAGCTAAGATCTGTTTGGTTGCTATGGGCAACATCTCCACTTTTCCATTCCCGCAGCTTAGTAAATCTGACCCCAGGACTAGCCTTAGCTATGACTTGCTTGAAGAGGAAATTGCTTGTTGTGGAAATGTACCCATGCAGAGCATGGTCTGTTCTGTTCAACATAGAGGTTGCGTCCTTTTCTGGACACCATTGCAGACCCTGTAGAAAGGATATAGGACTGGATTTGTGCTTAAGTGTGAAATAAGAAGGCACGAATTTGCATGTAGCCGCACCTAAGTGTCCAGTCCACTCCCACAACATGCCCCAGTATTTAGGTACCTAACAGCACTTGAGTGCCATAGGAACCTTATCTTTCCGTGTGTATTTCACCTCTTATGTTCAGGAAATGCACACGGACTTTGGTTACCCCGCCCTGCTGCCTCCATTTAGAGCCGCAGCTTCTTAGGTGTGAATCAGGGTCATAATGTATTTATATACTATCAAATAAATGCCCAGTCTCGGGTAGAGAGCACCATTCCGGTCCTCGCCAGTGGCGCAACTTTGCCCGGAGGCAAGATGAATGCTTACCTCTGGGCCCCCACTGCCATGAACCCCCACACAGGGCCCCCCCAGTGAAACTTAGGTGATGGAAGTAAAAGCCTGGATGCATATTTTCTTTTTTGGTGGGGGGTGGGGCACTTCCACAATTTTTTTTTCCGCCCTGAGCTCTGCTAGGTCTAGAAACGGCACTGGACAGGGGAGCTCACTACCCTCTTCCATACGGAGTATCAGACCTCTGTGTATACATATCACATATCAAATATCATTATTATCATTATTACCATTGCAATAATAATAATAATAATTATTATTATTATTACTATTATTGGTATTATTATGATTATTATTATAATTGGTATTATTTTTATGATTATTATCGTTGTCGTTATTATGATTATTATTGGTATTATTATGATTATTATTATAATTGGTATTATTTTTATGATTATTATCGTTGTCGTTATTATGATTATTATTGGTATTATTATGATTATTATTATAATTGGTATTATTTTTATGATTATTATCGTTGTCGTTATTATGATTATTATTGGTATTATTATGATTATTATTATAATTGGTATTATTTTTATGATTATTATCGTTGTCGTTATTATGATTATTATTGGTATTATTATGATTATTATTATAATTGGTATTATTTTTATGATTATTATCGTTGTCGTTATTATGATTATTATTGGTATTATTATGATTATTATTATAATTGGTATTATTTTTATGATTATTATCGTTGTCGTTATTATGATTATTATTGGTATTATTATGATTATTATTATAATTGGTATTATTTTTATGATTATTATCGTTGTCGTTATTATGATTATTATTGGTATTATTATGATTATTATTATAATTGGTATTATTTTTATGATTATTATCGTTGTCGTTATTATGATTATTATTGGTATTATTATGATTATTATTATAATTGGTATTATTTTTATGATTATTATCGTTGTCGTTATTATGATTATTATTGGTATTATTATGATTATTATTATAATTGGTATTATTTTTATGATTATTATCGTTGTCGTTATTATGATTATTATTGGTATTATTATGATTATTATTATAATTGGTATTATTTTTATGATTATTATCGTTGTCGTTATTATGATTATTATTGGTATTATTATGATTATTATTATAATTGGTATTATTTTTATGATTATTATCGTTGTCGTTATTATGATTATTATTGGTATTATTATGATTATTATTATAATTGGTATTATTTTTATGATTATTATCGTTGTCGTTATTATGATTATTATTATCATCATCATCATTATTATTATTATTATTTTTGTTGTTTTTTGTTATTTAAAAAGTAGCATGATAATAGATTGCACAAATGTTAAATTTTAAATTATAACTGAATAGAAAATGCTGTCAAACTTTTAATCGTCTTATTTCTCACATTTAACATTTAATTAACACAGCAACAACTCATCCATTATTCCTGATATTATATAATGCATCTACTTCTCACTGTGGTAACCAGATTTTTTATATCCCTAAGAAGGTCTGTGATTAGTGTCAAGGACATAGAAACACATCCTCTCTCTTTCTATGGGCACAGAACTCCCCGTTGTATTGAGACACTCACTCCATGTGCACAGCTTACAGTGATTGATTGATTTTGTTGCTCTCTTGATCATGAAGTGCATTGAGAAGGACTGAATTACTGATGGATTAATCAGTGCCTAATTCACAGGAAGCCTGCTACAAGAATCCCATCTATCCCAGGACAGCGTCCAACTCAAAAAAGGGAACTAGGTGAAGGGAAATAAAAACTAAAGAGGGACAATGATGTAACTGAATGATATTCAATCAGGTGCATTGTGCTTCCAGGGAATGCACATCATCACGTACTCCTTGCGTCTCTATGGACGGCAATATATGACAGCAGCTGCCACGTTTTGCATACAGATTAAACTATTGATCTATTTCTTGTGTTTCTAATGTGTTCTAGCATCAACACCCTGTAAGCAAATGCAGTGGCATAAGTTTATAGAAATCGCCCGGAGGCAAGATAAAAGCTTGCCTTCCGGGCTTCCATCCCCCCTCCCCCTGCACTGCCTTGACCCCCGACCTATTAAATGTCTTTTATTTAATGCAACTTTATTTATGCATTTTTAGTTAAACAGAAATGATATTCTGAATGCAGGCTCAGGAAATTGTTCGCCGGTTTAAATGGCTTCTTTCTGATGAACCACATCCCTACTGCAGATTACTGACAGGGATGTTTTCGTGAGAAAGCTTTGTGACAGCGCTTGGTGTATTTTTAAAATATTCCAATGTTAACCATCCCCTTACCCTAACCCTTACCATTACCCTAACCCAGACTTTTCCACTTGCAGTCTAACCTTAACCCTGACTGTCCCGCAGCCTAACCCTAAGCTTCCGCTTCTAACTGGCTAATCTTAACCCTCTCTGTTTTGCAGCCTAACCCAAAGCCTCCATGTTCTGCAGCCTAACCTTAACTCTCTCTGTTTACCAGCCTAACTCTAACCCTTCATGTTCCGCTGCCTAACATAAGCTACAAACAAGCAATTATCGAAATAGTGCTATTTGACAATTACTTATTCACAACAGAAATCTTTCTGTACTAAAGCTATTTCAGACACCAATACAGACACGATAGTTATGCCTCTGAAGAAATCTCTGGTTAAGAAGAAACGCATCAGTCCGTTGTTTGGGCTCCGATTGTGACCTTCTTCTCTTTATTGGTGTGAACGAGTTGTCCTTATCATCCAACAGTTGACCTTAGCAACACAGCGGGTGCACACGCCGTTGTTTGCCATTTGTGGACCTGAAGCACTGGATACACTTTATCCTTGTACCCTTCTACCTGCGAACACATGGTAACCTGATATATACACCGCGATACCAGCACCGTATAAGTGACCGGGGCTCTCCGAGTAAAGATAACAGCCGGGACTCCCTGCCACGGAGTTCCCGACTGTACGTTCTTTTATATTTTATATGCCATCGGATTGTGAATATCTGTGACTCTGCGGCTATCTAACCTGCTAAATATCTGAATATATGATTCACTAACGGTGTTTATTACTTAATGGTGTCTACAAACCACCTGTGTTAGAGGTGCTCAGTGCCTTTTCAACACGAACATTAACAAGAAAGTGCTTTTATTGATGCTCATTGCTCATAAATACAAGTTTTCTGTTGCTCCTGGGACACTATTTGAGTCTATAAGATACTCCATCTACCACTTCACTGTGTTGGGCAAATTTGCTATTGGACACTTTGGTAATCTTTGAGACCTATAACTACTGTTTTACATTGTTCACATTTGTATGCATACTATTTAACATGGGCCCATTGTTTGTTTAACCATATTATTCAATAAATTGTGAATTTTTATTTAGACTATTTTATCCAGCATTTTTTAATTTATGTATTTTTTTATATATTGATTATCATCTAGTGATTAGATTGCGCCGGAATATTTTTTTCTTTTTTGTATCCAATTTGCAGGGAGTTTTGCAGGACTCCAGTCCTGGCTGAAGCCACACTAGTATTTTTCATTCTTTATTTTTAGGATTCATTCGTTTTATAGGGGCCAATTTATCCCAAGTGCCAGCTTTAAATCTGTCTTTTTCTGTGTCTATTATACAGACGCGATCGAGCTGTGGTCTGTATCAGTGTTGGAAAACAGTCATTCTAACCGGCAACTGCATCACAAACACTAGTAAACCCTAGTAAATTATTTACATGATCCGCTTTTAACAATATGAGAAACCGAATTATTACCTAGTGAGTGTTAATAATTAGGAAAAATACATACAGAGGGGCAGATCGTATGCTAGGAGTAATGAGCTGGATCCAGACTTAAGTAAGTGCTTGAAATGAGTTACTCCTGGGCTAAATCATGAAAGGGGGTTTAATTCCCCTCATGCACATATAGTTAACCCTCGGTCCTTTCTAACAGTGTGATAGTAAAAAGCTGGTCAGTATCTGTGTGTAGTAAGCAATTCAAAGATATATCCCTAAATGCAAAGAATACAATTACATTGACTCCCCCTGCAATCAACATGGTTTAGCTCAGGAGTAACTCATTTCAAGCACTTACTTAAGTCTGGATCCAGCCCAATGCCACAGTGAATTGTGACTGACACTGGCTGTTATTTCACGTTTATCGATCCAATCACATGATAAACGAGCGTTGGAATAAGTATTGTGCAAGTGTGGACAATGATCGTGCCTGATTGTTGCTGAGTACACAACATTGTTTGATTGCATCTTTTAAACTTGTCATTTTAAGCAATCAAACGATTTTACAATGTTGGTAGAAAAGTATAATGTGTAGCATTTCCTTACCATGTGTCAGACGCTTCCCCATCCTCTTCCTCCAGTAGGGTCACCTTTGCAGGCTGGCAAATCAATGGACTTATGGGACAGCTCCACCTGAAAACCTTGTGTAGTGTGCACCGAGGTATCGTGCAGATGATTAGGACTTCAGTTCATAGTATAAAATCTCTTGAAAACGTCTGATCATTTAAAAAATGTCAGCTTTTAAAGTGCCAGCTTCAGTACAGTTGCCAATCGGATCTCTCGATCTGATCCGAAGTAATTTGCCAAAAGAAAAGGTGCAAATGGCCCCTCAACAGCCCTTTTGCAATGTAAAGGGTACAAACAGGAGCAGAAGTAGGCCCCTTTTTTACCGTAGTGCATAGAGGTGGAGCCTAAGTCTTCATGGATGGGGGGGTTTGGACCTCTCTATCTATCCATCGTTGTTAGTAGAGTGTGAAAACTTATCTTTAGAGGAGGAGATCGAAGAATTAGCCCTTGGAATTTGGTAACTATTCCACTTTTACCAGCACTCAAATTTTGACCAACATTTGAAAATGGACTTTAGGAGGAGAACTATTATTTATCCCTTATTGGGTAACTTCTCCAATGCCTGTTCCCTATTGAGGTGCTGCTGATTATCCACCTATGACGCTGTTCCAAAATTTCACTTCAAGTTATCTCTTTAGGTATTTCCTAATACCGATATCTGTAGTGCGGCAGTGGTTAAAATTTTACATGTATTGAATGTTTTACATTGTGGTTTTTCTTATCTGTCCTGAATTTGCTATTGAAGTGTTCTTATTAGATCAGCGTGGGAAGTTTCTTGTGAGTTTCCATATTAAAAAATCAGAATAAAAATAATCTTCGCTGGTTTCTCAGGTGATGTGTAACAAAATACCAAATAACAGTTACAACTCTAAAATCATAAAACAAGAATGTTTATTTTAATTACAATGCCACAATTAAAAAGCATACAATTAATGCTGCATGAGACCTATATTATACCATATAAAAACCTATTGGTAGACGCACTCCATAATATCAATACTTAGTGTTGCTCTGAAAGGATATTTGTCCACAGGTTGTAATATCATGTAGAATAATTTAACTCATAGAAAGTGACGGCAGATAAGAGCCACATGGCCCATCTAGTCTGCCCATTTGTTTATTGAAAACTATACTGACCCTAGACCCTATTTACCCTCAATTTGGGTTTCAATTTAGGATACCCTTATATTTATCCCAAGCATGTTTAAATTGTTCTACTGTATTGGCCTCAACCACCTCAGATGGGAGAATATTCCATTTATCTATCACCCTTTCAGTGAAGTAATTTTTCCGCACATTTCCTTTGAATCTACCACCCTCCAGTTTGTATCCATGCTCTCGTGTTCTAAATTGTAGACCAGCAATTTGAGATGAGTGGCTCGGATTACATGAAATCCGATACATTCGAACTTTGAGGTTCCGAGTTGCAGTGAGCCATGCCTCGGTTCCTCCCACCTAATTCAGATCTGTAATCGAAGCAAAACACCATTTTCACCAAAAATTTGGATCTTTCGAGCCTTGTATTTCCTGCTTCCTGTCTCTGACAGGAAGTATCACATGACTGTAATAAGCCAATCACGGAGGGCTGAACATACAGGCAGGCTTGTGGAGACTTTTTTTTTGTTAAACAACTACAACTTTATTGAGCTGAGTGGAAAAACTGAACAGAACACCTGGGAAGAGTCAGGGGTGCACCTAAAGTGGGTGCTAGGGGTGCAGTTGCTATGGGGCAACCATCCCCCCTGCACTCACCTTTAATCTAATCCACCCTATTAGCAGCTCCACTGCAGCCCTGCTGAAGAAACAGTCCTCACATGCCATTTCTAGAGCTACACACAATGTAAGAAAGATCACAGCTACATTGTCAGTGACCCAGTGGCCACTGTGGTGGGGGGATTCTGGTAGCCCAGAAACATCCTCAAAATGATTATTTAATAAAAAAAGAAAAAAAAAACATTACATTGAAAAGGGTGTGTGGCTTTGCAGGTGCCATGAGGAGGGGCATGGCTTCACTGGCTTTTTTAAACAAAAAGAAAAGGGGGAAGGCTCAGGTCATCAACAGAAAATAGAGCTCACTCCGGTGCACCGGAGCTGAGCTGCTTTCATCCGACGCACGTTTCACCGTTTTGCGGCTTTGTCAAGGATTTACCTTACCCTGCAGCAAGTAATGTTCACACTTTTTCCTCTTTATTTATCAAATAGTTTTTTTAAAACATTGTACAAACTATAGAATTTATATATATTTACTGTGGAAGGGACCATAGATATTGTCCTTTCATATGTTATATAACAATAGCAATACATGAGAATACTTTTGACAAATGTCACAAAGCTGAGAGTGAGATTCTAGACAATATATGGTAGCATGTACCAACCAACCTCAATCTTGTGAGGTGGTCCAATATGACTAGGAATGACTGGAAATGAATGTTATTCATATTTATGATGCTTTAGGGGCAAAAATACATAACAATTACTTGATTTTAGCAATTTTAAATAAAATACAGATCCAAAACCAAAACACGTCAAAAATTTAGAACCAAAACCAAAACAAGGGGCTCGACGCTCATCTCTACCAACAATTAGTTAGTCTTTTTCATATGATTATTGTATTCAAAAACAGTTTCACCCAAAAAGCTGATAAATAAAGTGCATTTTCCGATATAAAAGTGCCTTGGTCTGGATATATGTATGATTCAAAGCTGATAATTCATAGAGGGAGTAACTGGCAGACGTTTTCCACAACAAAGGCAAATGAGGTAATGAGGTAACCAGAAAATTAACAGAGAATGTCCGACTGGATTCTGATCTTGTATGTGCGATCTTAATATCCTCCAATGTGCCCTTTCAAACACTGCACCACCTGTGGTGGTAATATAGACCATCAATGAGAGGAGAAGCTGAAATAGTGCTGGTCTGCAATATGAGAAAGTGCTGCATGCACCCTCAACGCATTTCGTTCACACCTGCACTTTATCGAGACGAGCAGAAGGAAGTTTCCATATTATTATATTTTTAAGGACATAATATCAGTCATACAGAGCTTCCTTTTTCTGTTTATTTATTTTTCTAATCGGGAGGAGGTCCCTCATAAACAGCAGCGTTTGGCTATTGGGTTAAGTGCCAGTGATTTTTTTTTACTTTTGGACCTGTCTATCTGGTGGGTACCGGCAGACGAGCAGTCGGTGTATGGGCAGTCATCTGTTAGGGGCTGATGGTGTAAGACATCACTCTGCAAGCCGTCTATGAGTGCCGAGCACTGGCGATGTACATACCCAGCACACAGCACTCGTAGACTGAGCGCCAAGCAATGTCTTAAGCTGCCAGCCTCTGACAGCTTAGAGCTTTGTGGGTACAAGGTGGTCGGCTGCCATGGGCCCCACTCTACTCTGGGACCCATAGTAGACACAACCCCTGGCTACTACAGCAGTTACGCCATTGGGTGCAAACCTATTCAATTGTTTCTTGCAGGTGGGGTAAATATTGGCGCGTTTTACTTATTACACTTACAGCTTAACAGTTAAGGACTAAGGACCGGATTCACAGACGCGTGTTTACCATGTGCGCGTTTTTACGCTCGCACGTAGCAAGGCAACACCCATGACACTCCCCTCGCACGGACAGGTTTTCGGTGACTGACACCTCCATAGGGCACTCTTAACTCTACGTTTGTACTTACATGTGTATGTTACTTCCGTGCATGCGTATCTTACTAACCGTGCCCACAAAAGCCCATTTAAATGCTTCCCGCCCACTTTCACGTAACTTTGATCTTACAGAAAACAACCACGCTCCTCCATACGTATGTCCCTAAGTGCGATTCACTAGTCCGTGCCTAAAGTACTTACGTAACTACTGTGTCATTTGCGTGGAAAAAGTTACACACATGCACAGTTGATCTGCTCCTAAAATTACGCACACAACTCCACGCAAAAACATGTGTGTGAATACGGCCCTAAATCCAGATCTCTGAACCCTTTCTGAATGCAGCAATGGCAAAGTTTCGCTGTCAGGTCCTGTGTGTGAATGGCGGCTACTCCCCTCTCATGCTAGGGACCTCTGGTGGCAAGACCCTACCTTTGAAATTGGGGACAGTGTGGAAATAGCAATGCACGCAACAGCTAAACCAAACCCTGTACAACCTACACATCCCCCATGTACGTAATTGTCTTAGGTCGGACAATATATACAGGGCAGGGTGGAAAACACGTAAAATTCTGTTTGCTGCGTCAGAGAGAGTATCTGAGGACAGCTCTCCTAAGGACATGTCATAGAACATATTAACATGGATAGCTCCCTCTGCAAAAATCTGCAGCTCAGTCTTTGACATATGGAGAGGGAAGCAAGAGAGGGTTTAAGAAATCACAACCTCTGTCTTGCCAAATATATATCAAAGCAATAAAGTGCAGTTAAACAGCCTTTCAAAACACATTTACAACATTGCTGAAATGATTTAAAAATAGCAATTCATTGGCTGTGGCATAAACACTTAAGCAAAACGGAAAAATGGAAACAAAATATATATCTTGTTTTGCATAGACAACTTTTCTGCAAAATACATTTTTAAGTAAGATCTACGCGTTTCATAATTTTTATGCCCTATTGTTAAAAGGCTAATCTGTGTGCAGATATATGGAAAAAAGGGGGACCTGAGATAGGTGCTGACCTGCACCACACAGGTGTCACAAATGAGATAAAGTGCCACAATAAATACTCCTAAAAGAGTTCCGGAATAAATAAATAAAGTCCAGCATAAAATCTAACAGTCTGTATAGTAAAATCCTCCTCCGGTGAAAGACATGATAATTAAATAATTATCCGTGAATGGATTCCTAAGCCTATAGATAAAGAAAGTCCAACAAAGATAAAGATATAACAAGGTTTTATTAAAGCATGTTAAAACAGTTTAAACATCTTGCAAATACAAACAAATAAAAAAACAACTTTTAAACCGTAATAAAAGCAAAGCAACTGTGCTCTGTGCCGTGTAGATGGGGGGGGGGGGGAGAAAAACAACCTGAGGGTGTGTGGGGGGGGGGGGGGGGGACAAAAACAGCCTGATGGAAAGATGTCCTGCAGGCACGGGGAACATAGGCGACTGGAGGCAGAGAGGGTTGAAGACTACACTGACGCGTTTCGGGCAGGCGTGCCCTCTCTCAAAGCTGCTGTTAGTAGGACATATTGTCAAAATCCAGTAAAAGCTGTTGCTATTTATTGGGATAGTGTCTGGTGTCCAGGTGATGTATAACTCTGGTAATACAGATATAGCTGGTAGCGGGTGGGGTTTACAGGAATTGGTGGTTTTATAGTGACAAGGTTAAATGCTGCTGTGATTGTCTCATATAATTTACCTTAACTGTGTAGAGTTTAAATGTTCTGCATGGGTTTTCCTCCTCCCAAATCCCTGAATCCTTCTAGTGGGTTAATTGTTAATGGCTGCTAACTAAATTAACCCAGGTGTGTGTGTGTGTGTGTGTGTGTGTTAGTATTCACACTTAAGAGTGAGTTAGATCTGCACCTCAACTCACTCGTCCAGCTCCACAACCGACCCCCAATTTAGGAGCCTAATGGCACTTAAGAAGGAAAATAGGCACAGAGATCCATTCTCCTCACCCTGCCCGCCTCATTTAAATCCCTCCCCCCACCCAATCTTTAAATAACAACGTGCGGTCTTTAAAGACTGTGCATAGTCAATCTACATTCATAAGTGATACGTAGATTACGTAGATGACCTACACATGAGCAGTAGGTTCATTCTTCAGCCGGAGCTTCTTAGGTGTGAACACTGTCCTGGGATTGTAGAGATTGTAAGGGAGAATAGAATGTAGCTCCAATGGGACAGGGACTGATGTGAATGGGAACTATTCTCTGTAAAGCGCTGGGTAATCTGATGGCGCTATATAAAAACCTGTTACTAAATATCTTGGCATGACTTTGCACTGTGCATGCTGGGAAATGTTGCACACGTGATCACACCTGATTGAAACCCGAACACAACTGGAGCAGCGGTAGCTTGTATTCTAAATGGCGTGTCATGGGAAGGAAGGAGTGGAAGCAGGTGGTCAATGTACAGTAAGGGGCAGGGCTCAAGCACGTGCACCCGATCTAGAGATGAATGCAGATGGAAATTAGCTCTATTTACATTAAACCATTTGCAACAGACACAGGTCATTTCTAAGGCTGGCCATACACTGCCATACACTGCCTTACACTGCCATACACTGCCTTACACTGCCTTACACTGCAATACACTGCCTTGCACTGCCTTACACTGCCTCGCACTGCCATACACTGCCTCACACTGCCATACACTGCCTCACACTGCCATACACTGCCTTGCACTGCCATACACTGCCTAACACTGCCATACACTGCCTCACACTGCAATACACTGCCATACACTGCCTTACACTGCCATACACTACCATACACTGCCATACACTGCCATTCTCTACCATACACTGCCATACACTGCCATACACAGGGAGAACATCCAAACTCCACACAGATAAGTCCTAGTTTTGGAATCAAACTCATGACCTCAGCGATGTGAGACACAAGTGCAACTCCTCAAACATCACTGTCTCCTGTTTATTTGCCCTCTCTCACTTAGCATGTTAGCTATTATGAGCAAGGTCCTCCTCCCTCTACCTTGTCCTCATCACTTCCCACCTTTTTCTCTCTACTGTCTGTCTCTGTCCTTATTCATCTGCTTCTACTCACAAATCCAGCAACTTATTTTCCTTCCATATTGTTCTGCTTTTTTGTACTGTATTTTAACTTTGCTCTGTGCATGTACTGTATTCCTTATTCATGTTTTTTATACCCTCTGACAATTATTTTATTGAATTGTATATGTAACTATTGTCTTTGTACGATGCTGCGGATACTGTGTGGCGCCTTACAAAGAAACGTTAATAATAATAATAATAATAATAATAACTCACTGAGCCACCAAGTTGAGTGTCAGGTCCTGTATTGGTTCACAATGCCACCCCTTTCACAGGCTGTTAGAATTTATGCTATTGGCATTACAACTCCCTCGGGACCTCCGTACTTACTTGTCATAACTCGGTGGCGTTGTCAAGGTAGTGGAAGAAATTTTAAAAAAATGTTCTATAGAGAGGAAACATCTTTGAAAACATCGACAACTCAAGAAAAAACATGAATGTGTTTTATGCAATGTCACGTTTTCAAGGTAATATAATATTCTCATTATACAGACCTTCATAGATGGCATTTCATATTTACAGTATGATATTTACATTTCATTTATTCATTTCGATGCCTCTCATGTACATAAGGGAGAAGCTTATGAGGTCAGCAGAAGATTTCAAGCGCAATCCCATTTATGAATAGTTTTCATGCTGCAGCATTGGATGCAGGCATGGTCTGCAAGGAGCGTGTTTATCTCCGAAACTAATAAAATGGCTGGAGCGCTCAGTATCAGGATCAGGCTATAATTTATTATAGGTTATAACTAGACATCGGATTAGATGCACCATCAAAATGCCAAAATATGCATGCAAATATGCACTAAAAAAGGGCGAAACATGCACAATCAAAATACTATTTATTATTAGAATTAACGCTTATTTTCACAATATATGCGAAGCAGTACCCACATGTTGATCGATCTGGTATTTTTTTGATGAAGGTATTCGCTTGTCACAAACCTTGCAGAGAATCACAGCGCCATCAGTGGTAAATTGTCTGGGTCATTTTTTATCCAAGATTCCATTAAAGTCTGGGTATTTTTTTTCACTGGCGGCATTATTTCAACAAAAATAAGATTTTCGTAGGTTCACAAACACAGCGAGCAATTTTTTTTCACTGGCGGCATTATTTCAACAAAAATAAGATTTTCGTAGGTTAACAAACACAGCGAGAAATTGAATGACAAACAATTGAATTGCGTGAAGCAACGAGTGCCGTACTCCCTTCCCCCCACGCGCGCCGCATCCCGCCAACGCTTTCGCCTAGTGCGAGCCAGCAGATCGGGTTCAGTGCACTTGCTGAGTGCGTGTGAGGCGCACGTCACTGGCTGCGGCCCGCCACCGTTCCCGCGTAATACAACACATTTAACTACTGAAATAAGCACTGTCCATGAAAATGTACTAAAATATGCAATAACACTATAAAAATAGCGTTTTATGCATTTGCATATGCAAACATGCAAATGCCTATCATCCGATGTCTAGTTGTAACCTACGGGGAGACTGTGGAGAAGTGTTGATTGGACGGTTGTGTTGAAGCGGACTTTGCTTTCAAAGTTCTGCTTTCATAGCAATATTCTAGAACACTGTGGGGCCAAATCATTCCATGCTGAGAACCCTTTTGAAAAAAATGGGACGGGCTCCAAAAGCGCACTCAGCGATGGCCATGGATTACAATCAGTTACGCATGTAGCAGAAGGGAAACACAGTAGCTAAGCTTAATGCAGCGCTGTGGACAAGTATATTGCACAGGAGGAGGGTAGTACAGTGTAATGTTGACTGTAAATGTTGATTAATCCGATTGATGCCTCTGTCTTAATGTAAATATCATAAAATAATAGCAATAACAATATTTGAAAGTTTTATAAAAATAGGTCAAATTAATTTTCTTCTTTCTTATGTTGAAATAAAAAATAATACATGCACAGCACAGCCACAGCGGTTTCTTTGTAACGCATCGTAATGCAAGGGTAAGAAATTGATCGTAGAAGGTATAGACATAGGGCCGGATCCAGACTTACGGACGTCAAGTCAGTTACGCAGGCAAAGTGCGTAAGTGGCCTGATTTGACTGGAGGATGCATGCGCCCTCCAAATGTTTCGCTTGTGTTACTATAGTAAGTTAGGACCCTATTCACACTTAAGAAGGCTTTAGGTTCTTAATTATACGCAACTAGTAGCAAGGTGACTCTTCTGACCCCGATTTTCAGCTTCTTAACCGACTTACGAATGCCATAGTGCTTTCTTATCTTTAGGTTCTTAGTATTGTGCTTAGGGCGACTAAGAACATCTGCCTAACCGCGCCCAGATATCCTCATTTAAATGCCTCCCTCCACCCAATCTTCTTATCTTCCTTCTTAAGTTTTACCGACACGCCCCTTCATGCTTAAGTCAATAGGAACCTAGAATAAATAGGTTCATAATGGTGATTCAGAGCCGCCCTGTTCTTAAAGCCTATATAAATTGTGTATATTAGGTTATTACGCCTGCGCGGTCTATCCCTTCTTAAATATACGCACTTAAAAAGCTGCAGATTCTTAAGTGTGAATCAGGTCCTTAGTTCCGTACAATGCCATTTAAGAAGAAATGGGCTGTGCTTCCCCTCCATTTGCTAAGGTGGGCAGGGGGAAAGCCTGATAATTGTACAGTGTGGGAGGAGTATCCCACACTTGTGTGGATCAGCGGTCGTACAGACCTTGTTAAGGCAGGTTTATGGCAACGTAAGCATGAGAGTGGGGAGTGACAGGGATAGTTAGCTCCCCTCTCTCGGTCGGACAGACAGACCTCCGCACGTACGGAAAGCACGTGGGAGTCTTGATCAGGTCCATAGACATAACCTGGGGCTGGTGCAAATGTTTTGATGTAAACAGCCCATTTTTATGTCTGTGGATGACACTGGATTGGGTGCACTTTCTTGGGCATGCACTTCCTATACATTGACCATGTCGGACACTTTTTCCCTCCCTCAACATGACACTCAGAACGGAAGCCTCTGTAGCTCGAGTTACACTCACATCTGAATCGGCCGTGACTGCAGTTCGGACAATGTGCAGTAGAACATCCCACAGATAAACGTCACGGCAGTTGGCACACGCTACCCCCTAGATCTGACTTGTTGCTACTAGTGCAATGCCAAAAGTCAAAACAGTTTGTCATGTCAACTGTCAAACGAATGTTTGTATACGTCCATTCAAAATGCGGTTACATATGTTTGTACATATTCCATACGTCATCCATTCTGTACATTGTAGTACAAAAAAAAATCTATAATAAGCAATTACACTGGATGCTTAGCACAGAGGTATCACAACCGAAAATCTAATTTGTTTTTTTTTTATACCATGAAAATCTTTAGCATCAAGAAATTGACACATTTCAAATATATAAATATATTTTTTTTTACTTACAAAGCAAAATAACTCATATCCTCCAGAGTCCTTCTGCAGATTGCAATAAGGAATGATCTGCCCTTTGCCTTTTAATTTTCTTTCCTGTTGTGAAACGTGAATAGTAGTTTACAATGTGCTATATAATATGCTAAGAAGTCATTTCAAGCTTTCAATATTATTAAAGTTAATAAATATAAGGTTAGTAACCGGAGCCCAAACTGTGCATAGATGTTTTTTTATATTTCACGCTATTATGGTTGAATTAATAGGTGGCTAGTAAGGTTTAGAAAGTACGGGATAGGTTCAATGGTTGAACGTTTTTATTGCTTTGAACGGGTGGCTAACCAAGAACCCCCCCAGTGTGGCGATATCTAATTTAACCATTGAGTTATTGGTTTCCTGTTGAGTTCAGTGAGTAGCAGTTGTGACTCACAGGATTGAGGATATGAGTTCATTCTTGGACAAGGCTTGGAGTTTGCATGGTGTCCTTGGGTTTCCTTCCATGTGCCAAAAAAACATGTTTGTATTGTAGGTTAATTAATTGCTAACAAAATTTAGCAACCAATTAATGTAGGGAGTGTGGCTCCAGGGGGTTGATCTCTGTGTTATAACTGGAGAGTGGTGGGTTTAGGGAAAGTCTAAGGAAGGGTTGTTTCACAAGAAGGGTGGCAGTTGGTTGGAAAGGTCTAGATGGGCCAAGTGATTCTTATCTGCCGTCACATTCAATAATTCTATGATTTGTTAGATTCATCTTCACAATTATAAGTACAGATAATGTGCATTGTAAGAAAAACACTTTCTCAACATGTTCCTTTTCTCCATAATTGCCTGCTACATAGAAACATAGAAACATAGAAAGTGGCGGCAGATAAGAGCCACATGGCCCATCTAGTCTGCCCATTTGTTTATTGAAAACTATACTGACCCTAGACCCTATTTACCCTCAATTGGGGTTACAATTTAGGATACCCTTATATTTATCCCAAGCATAAATACCAAAGAAAGTAACGGAAGATAACAGCACATTTCCTCTAAATTTATCACCTTCTTCCTAAAAAAATACCCCCTCCTGTACCTGGTTACGCTCCCTGTTATACAGTATGTGAAAGCTGCTATCATATCCCTCCGTCTTTTCTCTGCTCCAAGCTATACTTGGTCACTTCCTCTAAGTCTCTCTAGCCCTTCTCTACTCCATATTGTACAAGTTTACTACCTCTAGCCTTTCTTGGTATGTTGTGTGACACAGGCCATGCACCATTTTAGTTGCTCTTCTTTGCACAGTCTCTAATGTATTTTATGTCCTTCTGGAGATACAGCCTCCAGAACTGAACACAGTATTCTAGGTGAGGCCGCACCAATGATCTATAAAGCAACATTAAAGCCTCTGTCTTTCTGATACTAATTTCTCCTCCTATGCAACCAAGCATCTGACTCGCCTTTCTCATTGCTTTGCTACATTGCCTGACTGCCTTTAAGTCATACAAAATAGAGACTTCTAGATCCCTTTCCTCCTCAGTGAATTTTAATGTAGCGCTGTTAATGCTGTATTTTTGAAATTTGTATCACAAGTGCATGATTTAGCATTTTACGGACTTAAACTGCAGTTGACACAATTCTCATAACATACAGTTGTGCTAATTTTAAGCTTTCCTAAAATCAGGGAAATCTATGCTATGTATGGTAGGTCCACCTGCTGGGGAAAGTTGAATAGGGCTTCAGAAATCATTAAACCTTTTTTTACTTACCAATTAACAGCTCGTGGCTTCCTGCAGACATCTGACAATGGAGCTGACGTCACCCATTTAGTATCCTACAGAAAGATTATATGACTCATCTTCTGAAAATAATTGGTAATGTCAACTCCATTGTCTGAGCCAGCAGCTGCTAATTGGTAAATAAACAAACCTTTAATGATTTTCTAATGGACTGCAATTTAATTTTCCAACCATGTTGTGATTATCTTCTAAATGAAAAGATGAGTTCCACTGTAATTCCAATATGGAGAAGGGGACATCTGAATGCCTTAACCTTGCCAAGGATGCAGAAATAGGCATGCAGATGAGGCAGAGTGATGAACAGGCACATCCATACAGATCTGTGATTGGACGAACGCAAAACCATGCAGGGAACTTAAGGTAGGGTTATTGAATCGTAAGTTTCCCAAAGTAACATGTGAGAGGAGGGAGGGACATGGGAGCAGGGACGGAACTACCATTGCTGCAACAGGTGCAGCGGCACTGTAGCCAATACAAGGGCCTACAGCCGTCATCACCGCATCGCTGAAGCTCCCCACCAGGTTACCTGGGCCCACAACTCGCTAGTTCCACCTCTGCATGAGATGTCACTTCCCACTCACGTGCTGACTTTCACACTATACGGAACAAACAAAGAGGTCTGGTTCATGTGCAGAGACCATAATAATTATCACCACAAAGTATAGAAGCAAAAATAAATCCATCATTACATTAGCAGTGCATGATGATGCAAAAACAAGACTGCAATGCACAGACACAGATCGGAACATTAAAGTCGACCAGGGGCACAGTAAAGAACTGTTGAAGTATTGTGTTTACTCTTATAAACCATTTATACAGTAAATATGGTTTAAGATGAAGCCTTTTGGATATTGTTTGCTTGATTTATTCAGAGAGTTCGTTTTTTGGCTCCTTCTTTCATCTTAAAACCTTAAAGTGCTTGTTGTTTGTTCTTTTCAAAAACTAAAAGCGGCAGCCCATGAAAGCACAGGGTTAAAAGTATCCCTGCTTTGTGCAATTTTAATATGTTGCACATTCAAATCCAATTAAGCAGTAAAGCATGGCAGGGTATGTTTAACTGATCCATTTAAACATCCCTCACGTACATTACAAAGCATGGGGGCCAAAGAGCAAGAGCTTTTATCCACCCAAGAACCATTTAAACGGATCATTTAGACGTTCCCCGGAGTGTTTTGTTGCGATGAGATGAGGCTGTGTGTAAATCTCTCATTTCTAATGTGTTTGTAAACAGAACGACCTCAAGGCATTTTCCAGCCACCAGGGTTAAACACACAGGGAATATTTATGTTCATTAAAATAAGGACTTGACTACTACTGTGGCTAATATGATAGCAATTGGATTGTTACTGTTATGGAAATGGCAATTCATTACGGAGGTACATCGACCAGGTTTGATTGAAAGTTAAGTGTCAGTAGGATATGTGGGGTTCCATTTGCAGAGTGGCAATTGTGCCTTGCATTTTCTCACCTCAATTTGAATTGCTTGTATACTAAGGTATAAATCATTATTCTGAGATATATAGTCTAAAGAGATAATCAGCTGCAGTTTAATGGCCAAAAAAGGCTAAATGATGTACTTGGGACTCATAAAGCTAATATTCATGTAAGTACAGTTTGAGATGTGTGCTGCTTGAGTGTTGTGTGTGCTGACAGTTAACCTGCAATCCTTTAAGTGGCAATAGGGTTAAATAACTGGTGGTCTTTTGGAGGAAAGACCTAGAGCTGAGAGGAGGAGAGAGCAGGAATAGAGCAGAGGCGAGAGCAGGGACAGTGAGGAGGAGAGGACTGGGATAGAGCAGGGGAGGGAGTAGGGACAGTGAGGAGGAGAAGAGGGCTGGAACAGAGCAGAAGAGAGAGCAGGGACAGTGAGGAGAAGAGGGCTGGAACAGAGCAGAAGAGAGAGCAGGGACAGTGAGGAGAAGAGGGCTGGGACAGAGCAGAGGAGAGAGCAGGGACAGTGAGGAGAAGAGGACTGGGACAGAGCAGAGGAGGGAGCAGGGACAGAGCAGGGGAGAGAATGTGAACAGAATTGAGATGAGATAATAGGGACAAAGCACAGGAGAGAGTTTGAATAAAGCAGAAGAGAGAAAGAGAAGAGACAGAGAGGAGGAGAGTGGAAATGGAGCATAGAAGAGCTCAGGGACAGGGCATAGCAGAGACCAGGAAAATAGTGGAGGAAAGAGAAGGGACAGAGCTGAGGAGAGAGCAGGAAAAGAGTGGAGTAGAGAGTGGGAACAGAGCTGAGAAGAGAGCAGTAACAGTGCGCAGGAGATAACAATGACTGAGCAGAGGAGAAAGCATGTACAGAGTGGAGGAGCAAGCGGGGACAGAGCTAAGCAGAGAGTGGTAACAGAGCAGAGGAAAAAGCATGGGCACAGAGGAGAAGAGAGAGTGGTAACAGAGCAGAGGAGAATGCATGGACACAGAGGAGAAGAGAGAGAGGGGACAGAGCAGAGGAGAATGCATGGACACAGAGGAGAACAGAGAGTGGTAACAGAGCAGAGGAGAAAGCATGGACACAGAAGAGAACAGAGAGTGGGGACAGAGCAGAGGAAAAAGCATGGACACAGAGGAGAAGAGAGAGTGGTAACAGAGCAGAAGAGAAAGCATGGACACAGAGGAGAACAGAGAGTGGGGACAGAGCAGAGGAAAAAGCATGGACACAGAGGAGAACAGAGTGGGGACAGAGCAGAGGAGAAAGCATGGACACAGAGGAGAAGAGAGAGTGGGGACAGAGCAGAGGAGAAAGCATGGACACATAGGAGAATAGAGAGTGGGAACAGAGCAGAGGAGAAAGCATGGACACAGAGGAGAAGAGAGAGAGGAGTGGGGACAGAGCAGAGGAGAAAGCATGGACACAGAGGAGAAGAGAGAGTGATAACAGAGCAGAGGAGAAAGCATTGGCACAGAGGAGAAGAGAGAGTGGTAACAGAGCAGAGGAGAAAGCATTGGCACAGAGGAGAAGAGAGAGTGATAACAGAGCAGAGGAGAAAGCATGGACACAGAGGAGAAGAGAGAGAGGAGAGGGGACAGAGCAGAGTAGAAAGCATGGACACAGAGGAGACGAGAGAGAGGGGCCCGGCACAGAGGAGAGAGTGATAACAGAGCAGAGGAGAAAGCATGGACACAGAGGAGAAGAGAGAGTGATAACAGAGCAGAGGAGAAAGCATAGCATGGGAGGAGAAGAGAGAGGTGCTCTGGAAGTGTCACTCAGCATGTACAGGGATTTTAGACTCGGGAAATAATTAAATAGGAATTTAATATAGGAGAAATTCAGAGTTTGCACCATTCAGCAGATTTCTGATTTTGGCTGAACACTTTGAATAAAGGGGGAGAAGGGGGCGGTTGACATGAGCTGACAGGACGCCCACACAGCCGCGTCAACGCTTCCAGCATCTCCACATGTCCCCAGAACAGGAAGGTGACAGCCGCATAAGGCTCTGTCAGTCCTGTGCTCGGCGTTCATTATACTGGGCCTGTGACTCTTATGAGAATGCTCTATTGTGGTGCCTTTGAGGCGTGGAATTGCTGACAGATTTGAAGCTGTGTATTTGCTAAGGTGACACAGGGAGGGCGTAGTATGGTAGAGCGGCGATAAGAGCACTGATAGTTAACCTGCAGAAATAGGAGAGAGCAGCGACAGAGCAGAGGAGAGAGCAGGGACAGAGCGGGGCAGTGAGTGGGGACAGAACGAACGGAGGAGAAAGTGGGGTCAGAGCGGAGGAGAGAGCAGATACAGGGCAGAGGAGAGAGATCGGGGACAGTGCGGAGGAGAGAGCAGAAACAGCAGAAGAGAGAGCGGGGACAGAGCAGAGGAGAATGCATGGACACAGAGGAGAAGAGAGAGAGGAGAGGGGACAGAGCAGAGGAGAATGCATGGACACAGAGGAGAAGAGAGAGGGAGAGGGGACAGAGCAGAGGAGAATGCATGGACACAGAGGAGAAGAGAGAGTGGGGACAGAGCGGAGCAGGGACAAGATAAGGAAATATTTATATTTTTATCATACTAATTTTTACTGATTTCAGCAATTATAATTGTCCATTGCAGTTGTTCTGACTGTATTGTTACCAAATTGGTTATCGTCAAATGAGCATCCATTAATTTTCTGCTAGGGACACTGACTAGTACTGAATCCAACACTTATTTTTCTAAATTCATTTTTAATAACTTAAAAAAAAAAAATAAACATTCTATATTAATTAATGAGCCCCAGTTTCTACAGACGAGTCGCGGAAACCTGAGTGGCGTCACCAGGCTGTAAACGGATGAAACTCTGAGAGTTTTTATGCAGAGGTGCAATAAATCAGATGTTTACTCCTGCAAAATCTATTTCTATCACGCTGTAATGATTTCTTTCTATATACCCATTAGATGCTTCTGCCAGAAGTATTGTCTTACTATTATTATCTTTTCATTGACATTTAACATTTCCAATACCCACACATTGTGTGCCAGAGATTTTCTCTGCTTTAATATGCTAGAACTGTCTTGACATGCTGGGATTGACAGATTCATTTGACTCCAACACAATCGCTTGAGACATTCATTGTTATTTTCTTTTCCATCGCAGATAATTTTGTTTTTCTTATTAGTGACAGTGGCCCATATCCTAGGAGTAGCTAGGCCCCCTGCACTCCCTATTGTCGGTAGTAAATCTGGACATTTACGTGCGCAGATGGCTACCTTAACTTTTACGACTAGGTCTGCGTCCCTACGTATGCAGAACTAGTTATAGCGGGGCTTCCTTGCCCCCGACTCCTCAATTATATGGCTATTGCCACCTGTATGGTAGAGATATACGGCCATCATATATGAAGGGTCTGGGTACTTACTGACGTAAGTAACTTATGGCCTGTTCCAGACCTACGAGGGTCGTAAGCATAAATACGGCCATTTGTACTTACTGCGCATGCTCGGAGAAGATGTTACGCTCATTTTAGGCTCCGAAATTAGGAACGTATGGGCCTTAAGCATGCCAGTTTCGTAACACCGTTCGAGGGGGCGTGTCTGCCATACGAAACCCGTAAATACGCACCGAGGGCGGGGTGAGGCATTTAAATCGTACAGTATGGGCGTGCGTAACTACGCAATGAGCTTACGGACGCCCGCGGTTACCATCAGAAAAGTTAGGGTAAGTTTTGCTGGGTGTAAGAAGGCAAAAATAAGTACGACCAAGGGGAGTGCCTGGCGTAAATATGCTACGCACATGAGCGTTTGTCTTGATCAGGCCCTTAGTTACGTACGTCAGTACTTACGCCGTCGGAACATCTGGCACGCCCATGCGCAGATGTTCCCAAAATGGGGACTTACGAAAATGATTTGCTTAAGTCCCCGGTCGTACGTTCCATCCCATTGTAACGACAACCCAACATCAAAATTCATCATATCGGCATTAATTTAAGCTTGATATAGCTCATTTCTAAATATGCCCAAAACGTGACAGTTCCAGAAACAACAGAAGTTATAGTTTGAAAATCATGTTATCCCAACGTTAAAAATTGTAATATTACTTGGAAACTAACAAACTAGCAATCAGCTAATTCAATAAATCCCAATAATTCTATAGATAGCAAAAACTGAACTTTGACATATTCCAAATGCAACAGCGTCAAAGTTGATTTAGACATAGTCCAAAACGCAACAGTAATTTGATAAATATGATCTAAAACCGTCGCCACAACTGAAAGTCTGTAAAACAAAAATGCCAAAAACATGGAATCCGTTGCTATTAGTTCTAACCTTAAACTGTTGCCAAAATTCTACTTAAAACTGTTGACAAAACAAAACAAGTGTAAGCTGTAATTCAATATAAAACTTCCAAAAGGGAACATCTGTAAACAAAATAGTGACTGACCAAATCAATCTCGCATATTCATCTACTGGTCATAAACTTAAACTGTCACCATAAATCAACTTCAAATTGTCACCAAAATTTGATGCCAGTAAAAAGATTAGCAGCTGCCCATATCAATGTTACATATACCAGACTACACATTGGTTGCTTGGAGTGTTGCTCCTACTTTACAGTGAACCAAATCCATAAATGTCCTCCATCTATGTTTTAATACATTCATCCTATGTATCATAATAAATAAATAAATATCAGTACTTTATAGGTGACATTTTTAGTTTGAAATTGTAATTAAAAACTCTTATCAGATTAAATACTTAGACAGCATAATATATTAATTGTGCAGAAGGTACACATAATTACAGCACATGTAATTACTCTGTACTTAACTGTTTTATAGAACTGACACATTGCTTGCTTAATTTGAGTCAATAATTAAAAAGCTCGGTGAACTCTTTGCAACAAGCTCAACACAAGTTGAGGGTGTGAGAATAAGTGAGATCATTAGGACTCTAGAAACTTAATGTATGCTTGATTATCTGTCGAAATTAGATAATTAGAAAACAGTATGATTATTTCAATCTGTTTATTAAAAGAAAATGGGGGGAAAAAATAATGATGTAAACCTCAAATTAATATTTATCTATAACTTTGCTGTCTTATTGTATGTTTTCTTCATTAGGTCACAGGCTTTAGTTAGCTAATAAAGTGTGAAACAATATTTTTTTTTCTGTTGACCTAAATCACATGATTACAGGGGAAGTGTAAAAAAAAAGTAGTTGTCCAGGAGTTGTCATGGGAAATATACTAAATGAGAAAGGAATGTTGAAATGACATCCTGTAATGTAGTGAAATACCAATCACAACTCTTTAGAACCTAAAATCCTGGCTTTGGAATGTTCCTATGACTCTTCCCTCTCTTTGTGCAAGAGAGGTAATAATAAAAAGATTGATGATGTAGGTAGACTTGAGGAATGGTCAAGAGTGTAGCATCTTCAGATATTTGAAAAAAAAAGCTAAATCATGCATTTGGGACTCAAGATCCCCAAATCTCAATAAAGTAAATTTATAGCACTAAATTAGAAACTACGGAGGAGGAAAGGGATCTAGGAGCAAAATTTCAGATAGCCAAGCCATGTAACAAAGCAATGAGAATGATAAGAATCTGCGCAAAGAGAAAGGCAAGTCAGAATCTTGGTTGTATAGGGAGAGGAATTGGTATCAGAAAGAGAGAAGTAGTAATGTTACTTTATAGGTCATTGGTGCGGCCTCACCTGGATTACTGGGGTCAGTGCTGGAGGCCGTATCTCCAGAAGGAAATATATCCATAGAGACTGCAAAGAAGAGCAACTAAAATGGTGCATGGCCTGTGTCACACAACATACACAGAGAGACAAGAGGAAGTAACATGTATAGCTTGGAGCAGAGAAGGGCTAGGGGGATATGATAGAAGCTTTCACATATCAAGATGTGTAACTAGGTACAGGAGGGGGCATTATTCAAAGGAAGAGATGTACAAGGGTATGTGTATAAGCTGGAGGGTGGTATTTAATAAGAAATACAGTATGCATAAATATTACTTCACTGAAAGGGTAGTTAGAGGTGGTTAACAAAATAGAACAATTTAAATATGCTTGAGATAAATATGAGGATATCCCACATATTACACTGTTGGCCCTCTGTGTGATTGAAAACATCCAATCAGTGAACACTGGCTCATGGTCGAAAATCAGTCAATTGCACTAGCAAACCGCATCTGATCACAAGATTTTCAGCAAAAATATCTGTGTTTTAGTAAACATCCCTTTCACATTTCCTGTGTAGTAGAGACATCCACAAGTTTCTCGCTTTGTATACAAATTTAATATGAAAACATAGCCTTTCCTTAATGTCCCTTTTCTTTCCAAAGCAGTAATTTGTATTTAACTGCGTCTATAATTTGTGACATCAAATAGTGTAAAAAGTCAAATTCATCTTTAAATATGGCTTGGCATCGCTGCCAAGTCTGTAGATTCTGGCAAAGACTGGAACTGAGGACAGATGGCCGTCCACTTTTATGCGCACCCTATCGAGATGAACAAGCGACAATTTATAAAAATGCTCAGATCTCATTAAAGCCATTTTTTTTCAAACTGCAGCCTCGGAGTCCCTTAGGATTATCTCTAATACTGAGCTGAAATTGTGGCATCATTGCAACGCGTCCCACAGATATAGATGTATCAGATGTCTTTGCACTGGTAGATTGCATTCTACAAATGAGAGACTTGACTCAGTCATTTACCGTATGCCGTGATTGTCGAATCTTTGAGAGACTTACGAAATTTGGTCATCACTCCTGGAGCGAGCAGGAAACTCTCACACATTGGGCCACAGCGAGGCTCGATGCCTGAAATGATACTATTAAGCCCCACCCCCTCCTAAGCAATGGTTTGGATCACAGCAATGGGGATGGGGATTGATGATGTGGTTTATGCAGATCATTGGTTCAGGTGTCATCCCCCCTTGACTTATCAGTGCTGTGACCCACAGTGTTAGTCATAGGGCAGGACTTGGTGGCACAAATAATTTAATTCAGCACCTGCATAAGAAATAAGACAGCAAGTAGGGCAGTATGGTCGGTCAGTGATAAGCACTAGTGCCTCATATTGCTGAGGTCATAAGCTTGATTTCTAGATAAAGCTTTATCGGAGTGGAATGGGCAAGCTAGATGGGCCAAGTGGTTCTGTCTTAAAGTCTATGGACCTGATCATGACCTCCGTGCCTTTTCTGTATGAAGAAAGGTCAATAAGTTCACAAACTCACCGGTCACTCCCCTCTGACGTGTGTAGTTCTGTACACTTATGTGTCCAAAACCATGCCTTAAAATCTTTACCGAATGCAGATTCATGCGGATCTTACTTCTGACACCCACTTACCTTAATCTAAATGCGCAATTTGTGAACTCCTTTTCCCCTCCCGTACGGAATACCTATCGTATGGAACTGAAGTCCTTTCATACTATAGGACTCCTGATGCAGAATATCTGGTGTATGGACACATTCTAGCAGGAAATCACCTGACTTCCACAAGCCCATAACTTTATTAATTAAGGATCAGGCCCTATGTTTCCCTAAGCATGTTGTTGAGTGCAAGCAGTGGAGCTGACGTCACCCATTCTTACATACATAGGGAGCTTTGGGGATGAAACCTGTATTACTCTCTGCCTTTAAGTTCCTCCTTGTGTTGTTGTTCTCAGAATGTACCTATCACCTTTCCCTAATGGATGGGTCCACTTTCCATGCCATGTATGACAAGCTTTTCCCATTTTGAAGAAAGGTGTATCTGGTCACATCTATATGCCTTGACTGTCATAGTTTTATTCATGTTATTGGGAGAGGTTACAACACGAACTCAAAATTATTTGGATAGTGTGTCCTGGCACTTGTGGATCTGATTATACCTAAATCAAAGTTCTAAATATAAAAAATCTGTACTATAACTGGTATTATAGCACCATTAGACAAAAATTCTTTGGATGTGGTTTGCTGGTCCAATGTCCTCAATTTCAAAACGACGGTAGTGTTCACTCATTGGCTGTGTTCAATCAGAGTTGTTACCTTAACTGCTGTATGATGAAATATTGTAATGCTGACAAGTTTCCAATAACCCTAACTTTAATTCCTAACCCTCGACCGGTGTTACATACTGGAATGCTGTATCCTGTTTTGCCTCTAGGGGCAGACTTAGACAAATTATTTCTATTGTGTACATTTCTATTACCTGCCCCTAGAAGTGGCTATTGTACACGCTCTCTGGGACTAATCTTGCTATGCGCTAGTTATCCTACACCTGTGCTCTGTGTTTATCTATCCCATGATTCCAGAGCAAGGTGGGTCATTGTTTCCTGTTACCTGCTTCCTGCAGTGCATATTTGTTTGCTATTCTCAACTGTGGTCCAGTTATCTGGTTCTCTCTGCCTCCATTTATCTTGAATCCCTGCATTGTTCCAGCCACTGCTGCTTACTCTGTAGATGCTATATAGACTTTCTTACATACTCCTTGTGCATTATCTATATCTACATTTCACTCCTGTGGACTCATTTGGACTCTCTAAATTCCTGGGATCCTTGTGTTTACTATCTGTTATCTGTGCTTAATCCCTACGTTACCTGCATACCCCTGTGTTACATATCCTGTGTCTTCTGGCAATAAAACTCACCAGTTCCTGAGCTACCGTGTTGTGTCGTCCTACTATTCATAACAACCGGATCCACAATTAAGAATGAATTATGTATGTTAGCCTCCGCATCCCTCACACATACAGTCCATGCTTGTACACAACCCTACCTCAATGGTCTCGTATGGAATGCAGGGTTATAGGCAAGGGCACCCATAAAATCAGGATTCTTTCCCCCTTGCTTGATTGAATTCACATATATTTGTTATGCTTTTAAAAACCCAAAAATCACCAATCTATCAGAAGAGGGTTTTATTTTCTACAATTATAGGTAAAAATTAAGGGGTACAAAATACCTGTGACATTGGCCCAGATCCAGAAAAACGCTTGTGAGCGAATTTACGCGTGGCGGAGATGTAAAATCGCTTTTGGGTAAGTACTGCGCATGCGCACCATAGAAAATACGCTCAGTAACGTAGCGTAATTGTGAACGTATGGGCCATTCATACAGTATGGGCGTGCTTAGCTGCGTAAATACGTGTTTCCCATACGTACGTGTGTGGATCACTGCGGTTACATTGGCAAAAGTTAAGGTAGGGTTTGGAAAGCGTATCTTGACAAAATACGTACGTTCTCTCGTATAAGACGTCTGTCTTGTGCTGATATTCCATGATACAAAGATATTGCTGTTGAAAGCCATTCAGTTGTCCTCATTTCTATAATCAAAGTCAAAAAATGTTAATTGACCTTCAGGGACCTTAGTACAATATCTTTTGGGACCTCGGCCCGTATTAAGAGGTCCGGACATATAACATATACGTCCGGTGTTTAGCGATTTTTACTTCTGCGCATGCGTAGTCATTTTTTAACGTAATCTATGTATCTTTTTCTTACGTAGATTGCGTAAATGAGGTCTTCAGACCATATTTACGCAGTCTTCATAAGAAAAAGATACGTAGATTACGTTAAAAATGACTACGCATGCGCAGAAGTAAAAATCGCTAAACACCGGACGTATATGTTATATGTCCGGACCTCTTAATACGGGCCGAGGTCCCAAAAGATATTGTACTAAGGTCCCTGAAGGTCAATTAACATTTTTTGACTTTGATTATAGAAATGAGGACAACTGAATGGCTTTCAACAGCAATATCTTTGTATCATGGAATATCAGCACAAGACAGACGTCTTATACGAGAATTGCAAAAGGTTATTTGGAAACAAAAAAAGCCCCACAAAAAACATATATCTATCTCTTGCACATCTGTCAGACTTTATTATTCACCATGTTAGAAACCGACAACTTAAGCAATCTCATTAGTTGCCGAGATATGTCTTTAACTCAGAATAAACAACACTAAATGTCATCTTTAAATTAACGTCACCTAGAATGGGTATAGTAATTGGAAGGGGGAAAAGAAGAGTTGTGTTTTCTGAGCAATATAATTGCACCGTGCTGTAAAAGATTATAATTAAGTTGAAATGGTTATAAAAAGAAACTGGTACCAGTGACAGATGGGAAAGTTATTATTTGGATAAATAGCATGATTCAGCAATGGCAATTGTAGTGGACACCACAAATCAACAGGGGTTGACAGAGCTAGATAAATGTGAAACTTGAAATATCTCCTTATAGAGGTGGCTGAATAACCTTAACTAATGGCCTTGGTTTCCTGACTTCATATTATGGGCTGTGGTTCTTAGTGTAAGGTGTCAAAGGGCCCAGAAATGCAGAAAAGACCAGTTTAATGTATGATCTTAGCCTGGATAGTTCTTCTTTGCTGTGACATCATCATAGGGAGTTCAGCTGGGCAGCCATCCTGACCAAGGCCTATCTAAGGACCTGATTGGCTGTAGGTCAATGGCTGTATTATGAGGTGTCCACCGGGGGCAATTTTCATGGACATTTCCTAAATATTATTCTTGGTGGTTGATTCTCTCCATGGTAGGGGCACTGTAGGGGTGTGGGTTCCAGGAAAGAATGGCCCTATTGTCCACAGAGCACTGAATACAGTGCTCCGAAAGGTAAGGCTCTGAACTACCCCAACCTTTCCCCTAATTCTAACCCTAACCCCCCTTCCATTACCCTAACCCTAAACCTCCCCTTCAATTACCCTAAGCCTAACCCTCCCTTCCCCGCAGCCTGACCCTAACCCTCCCTTCCCTGCAGCCTGACCCTAACCCTCCTTTCCCCACAGTCTGACCCTAACCCTGGAGAGGTTACTCACCTTTCCCGTGGTCCGGATCCTGCAGTAGCGGCGTCGGTGAAACGTAATGGGTGAGTATGCCGATTGGCAACATTCGGATGTCCCTATTTCAGAAATTATGCTTTCTATAATGGGACTGAAACCGCCACTGCAGACACCAGGTGCTAATGACTTGCAATAGCCAGTGTTTGACCTATGACATGGATGCCAGATTTTATTTATTATAAAAAGAACAAGTTTTCCACGTCTGGGGTTCTGATTGTTTGTGCCACGAAGAGGTCTCTGCTGACGTTTTTTGCTCGGGGACAACAAAGGGCCTGATCCAGACCTACACCCACCGTCGCTAGGACGGCGGGCGTAAGCGTAAGATCGTCTGAAAAGCCGATCTGCGCATGCACTGGGCAGATGTTGCCTGACGTCGCTATGGCAACGCCCGATCGTGGATCGGGCGTCCGTAGCAGCGCCGTAGGGACACTGGAGGGGACGTCCCTCAGCGTCCCTATGTTCAGTTTAGTGTAGGTGGGCGGGGGAAGCTAGTTAAATGAGGGTGGGAGGGCGGGCTAGGCGGCCATACGCTCCTGTGCGAGCGTATGGCCCCTTCCTTACGCCGGCTGAAGTTGCACAGGAGGAGTGTCGGTCAAAATGAACGCCGATACATCGGCATAGGTCTGGATCAGGCCCAAAGAACTTAACAAAGACCTCAGCTACAAAAAATCATGACCACTCAACAGCAAAGAGCAAGAACAAAAACTGCAAATTAACAAAAAAAATTAATAAAATTGGTAACTTGATAAAAAAAATACTTTTAAACTTAGTGAAGTTTTTGTTTTCCCTTACCTTTTGATAAATATTCCTCACCATGCACTAAACCAAATCCCAGGCTTGAAAAAAGAGGAAACCTGTACCTGGGGAAATTATTTAGAATTTCAGGGAGAGTCGATTTCATTTCAATCTCTCTAAACAGGATGAATATTTCGCTTACTGCACACAGATAGTGACCAGCTTTATGTTTACACTGTTATTTAGACTTGGGCTAGGAAACATCACCTCTTATCTTTAATGCTATTGCAGCAGATAAAATTTGCTTCCCCTGCGGTTCATCATGGTTTTACCCAAGTGTAACTTTCCACCTGTTTTTCTTTTAGTGTTAAACTCTGGATCTGGTCCACTGTTTATTTGATCATTCATTTTGATCCTCTGGACTTGGTATAAAATTTAAACAAATCCAGTGGCAGACCTACATTTTTGTGGTGCTGAATCCTGAACTGTCCCTGGGGGTCCCTTCACAACCAGCAACAATAAGGCCCAAAGTGAATGGAGTTTTGGGGTGGAGTACTTGAAAATGGGTCATACGGTGAGCCCCTTCCTACCAGCAAGTGTTCTGGGTAATCCGTATCTTCTTCAATGCACTCAGTGACACAGTGACACTAACAGCAGAATGTCTACTGGCCATCTCTGAACAGAAGGGGTTTCAGGATACTCAGAAACACCCCCTGTATAGAGCATATTTTAAGGTCATTATTAAGTACTGTAACCCATTAACTTTCGATTTAATTACTAAAATAACCTAATTTTAATAAAACACACTTAAAAATCTACAATGATTTTGTTGAAAAAAAAAAAGCTAAAAAATATTTGCTTCAGGGCTATGCTGGGCCGCTGTCTGTAAGTACGGCCAGCATAGCTCTGGTGCACTCCCCGGACACTCCCCCCTGTGGCCGGCGTACTTACCCACTGTTACACCGGCTGAAGGCCACCTTAACTTTAGCTGTCAACCGGCGTAACAGTGGGTAATTACGCCGGGAAACTAATTGTAACCCCCTAACCTATCCCTGCCATCCTAATTTCCCTCCCTCCTCCCGCCTACCTTCCATAACTACACCGTAGTTACGGACACCCGATCCAGGGTTCCCTGAAAAATCGATTACGCCAGGCAACAGAAATGCCATTCTTACGCATAAGGCCGCCGTAGCTACAGCGACGGCCGTAGGTCTGGATCTGCCCCTGCAAACATAGAAAGTGACGGCAGATAAGAGCCACACGGCCCATCCAGTCTGCCCAGTTATTTATTTAAAACTATACTGACCCCAGACCCAATTTACCCCAATTTAGTTTTTGATAGGATTTGTTGGAATTTCTTTAATATGTCTATTTCATAATGTAAAACTATAGCATCAAAAAAATTTGTGATACTGTTTGGCTTAAATTAGATTAAATGTCATTATTAATTACACTGCATATCATTTATTATAAAGCATTGTGGGGCCCGGAAAGCAGATTTTGAACCTGACTCTTTAGGTAATAGCAAGATTCTTTGAGAGAGAGTGCCCTGTGATTGGTTCCAAACCTGGGACCAATCAATCAGTAGCTCCCACTAACTAACCCACTTTCGGTGGCAATAGTTTCCCTTTTAGTTATTAAAAAAAAAAAAGCTAAAAAATATTTGCTTCAGGGCTATGCTGGGCCGCTGTCTGTAAGTACTGCCAGCATAGCTCTGGTGCACTCCCCGGACACTCCCCCCTGTGGCCGGCGTAATTACCCACTGTTACACCGGCTGAAGGCTACCTTAACTTCAGCCGGTGTAATTATGCCGGCCACAGGATCATAAGGCCCTAACCCAGCCCTCCCTTTCTAATTTCCCTCCCTCCTCCCACCTACCTTCCATAACTACACCGTAGTTACGGACTCCCGATCCAGGGTTCCCTGAAAAATCGATTACGCCAGGCAACAGAAATGCCATTCTTACGCATATGGCCGCCGTACCTACAGCAGCGCCTTAGGTCTGGATCTTCCCCATAGAAACATAGAAAGTGACGGCAGATAAGAGCCACACTACCTATCCAGTCTGCCCAGTTATTTATTTAAAACTATACTGACCCTAGACCCTATTTACCCTCAATTTAGTTTAAGATTGTTAGGATTTGTTAGGATTTCTTTAATATGTCTATTTAATAATGTAAAACTATAGCATCAAAAAAATCTGTGATACTGTTTGACTTAAATTAGATGAAATTTCATTATTAATTACACTGCATATCATTTATTATAATGCATTGTGGGGCCCGGAAAGCAGATTTTGAACCTGACTCTTTAGGTAATAGCAAGATTCTTTGAGAGAGAGTGCACTGTGATTGGTTCCAAACCTGGGACCAATCAATCAGTAGCTCCCACTAACTAACCCACTTTCAGTGGCAATAGTTTCCCTTTTAGTTATTAAACATGTTCAATGGTTATTCCTCATTATCTTTATAGGTCTTGATTTTGCTATTCATTTCCTTGTCCAGTGCTACAAATATTCTTTTTTATGCCAAGAAAATGTCGCCATAAAATCCAGAAAAAAGGCATTTATGTAAGAATGACCTTATAGGTTTTTGGCATTCGTTTGCCATTTGAGGGAAAGACATGCACAGCTTAGATAGCGGGGAAATGACTTATGAATAATAATTGCTGCTCTGAGTTCAGTACAAACTTTCAATAAATTTCACAGTAGCGATTGGATCCCTCGGTGCTCACTAGTATTTCATTTGCATGAACACACAAAACTACAGTGACCTTCAGTGGCAAATGCAGCATTCTGAAAGGGGAGTTTCCAATGCTTGTAATACATGTGGAGTATATGAGGGGTCTGGTGATGGTACGCTGTATAAAGTACATGTGGAGTATATGACAGTCTGGAGATGGTACACTATATAAAGTATATGTGGGGTATATTAGGGGTCTGGTGATGGTATGCTGTATAAAGTATATGTGGGGTATATTAGGGGTCTGGTGATGGTACACTATATAAAGTATATGTGG
>WWET01006181.1:0-17673 GCA_011038615.1 Limnodynastes dumerilii
TTTTTTTACCATTAAACAGGCTTCAATTGCATTCAGCACACTACCTTAACTTTTTATGCAGTGACATTTAACTAAGTTATGTCTATAAGACTGTACAATACAACATCTGGCATCTATTTCAAAGTGTCACATTCCATTTCTCCCCCACCCGGTTACTTTTTCATGCCACCTGCCTCGTAAAAATCCTGGGGAGAACACTGGGTTCGTATGTGACTTATGAGTGCCATAGGGCACCCTTAACTGTAGTTTTGCATTTCAATGCGTAGGGCACCTATTTAGGAACGCAAGTGCATAACCGCGCCTTCGTTGCGTGATTTAAATGCCTCCCTCCACCCATTTCTGCGTATCGTCCTATTTACTTATTCATAGAACGCCCATTTCTGCGGATGTTACTGCGAACATAGAGACAACTTAACTCCAATGTAAATAGCGTATAAAAAAGTTACTACGCATGCGCATTTCATCAGTTCTTAAATATACGCACCTAAAATCGGAAGCATTCTTAAGTGTGAATCAGGTCCAATTTAACTAAATCAGAAATCAAATTGATGGAGTTTTAAAATTTTGGAATATATAAAATATATTCACCTCACTTTTATGGAATTTAGATGTGCAAAACTGCCCTGACGACACGTTAAGTCAGTGACAAATTTATAAGCAGCCCCTCCCCCCTTCTTACCTTTTGCAGTCCATTGTCCCCCAGTCCATCTGGTGTTTGGCAGAAATGCTACATTACCAGTCTGGCCCTGTTATCATGTAAAATCAGGTCAATAGTAGGCTCTCTTCATTGTAGACCAATCACTGGATTTTGTTCTTTGTAAAGTATGGTGACTGGTATGCTTTCTATATTATATATTGTATTATTATGTAGTCATTATTGTTTAGTGCTCATTATAATATTGTATCGTTTCATTACATAGATTGCGTATATGCAGTCTTAAAGACCGCATCTATGTAACAAAAGACGCAATCTATGTAACAAAACTATACGTAGATTACATAAAATAGTTACTATGCATGCGCAGTAGCTATTATCAGTAAATTAAGGTAAATTAAGGTGTTAGTACATGGGGTCGGATCCAGAACTATGTCTGTCTTCCATAGACGGACGTAATTCAATAAACAATAGCTACTGCGCATGTGTAATAGCTATTGTACGTAATCTGCGTATCGTTTCGATACCTAGATTGCGTATGTGCGGTCTTTTAGACCGCACATACGCAATCTACGTTTCGAAACGACAAGCACAGCTTATATGCCGCTCAGCAGGGCAGAACATGTCATTTCTGCAAATTAAGATGCATGGCATGTATTCAATATATATATACACAATTTAATTATAGCCGAAACCTCAGCCTGTGAAGGGGGAAAAGGTTAGAGAGACAGCGCGGACGGCAAATAGTGTAAAAACTCGCAGAGCTGAAGAGCGCGTTCCCTCAGCAACTCTGTCAGTTTACCGCCAAAACAGTAACACTCTTGAGACCTGACTGACATTTGCTTGTGTCCTACTTTACCACTCGACCAGGGCTGCACTACACTGCAGCAGCACTAAACTTCCTCCTTTCTAATTCAATTATAGTGGAACATCCAATTCCACTAGCGCAGATCACAAAGAAGCATTTGCAAACGGATGGGCAGCTCTGCATCCACCTTTCTACGCCTGCTCCCATTCTGCACATTTACAGAGAGGTATCCCTCTGCGCTTCAACATAAAAAATAGAAGAAAACGCATCTCTGGATGAGGTGCTGTATGTGTAGTCTAAATCCTACAGTGTTTGAGATGAGTCTCACTTACTCTACCATATCCATGCAAGTATGTTATGACCAAGAGCGACTTTCGAAGGGGACCTGCCAATACCTTTCTGCCTTATATTCTACTTCATAAGTTGCCAAATGGATGAGGACCTGGCTCTCCCCAAACCCGACAGACAATGACTTGGCACTCAATAAAAACAACAGAGACTTTTTATGCAGTTTAAAGGGGGCACACTTCAAGTCATAATTCAAACTCCTTCCTACATTTGTGCCGATCCCCATAACTGCTGTTAAATGGTGTCCCATCTGAAAAAAAAGAAAAAGTTAGTTAACAACATCCTAGCCAAACAGGGAGTGAGGGAGGGTAAAAACAGAAACAAAGGAGGGCACACAACCCCCTAGGTACACATTTTAAACCCTATCCTTATTAAGAAAAAACAACTTTCCACCACCCACCCCATTCTAATGGATCCTCACCTACCCTGTCTTGATTGGTGAAGAGCCAGGTACAGTAGGTCCCAGTTCTTCACTCATTTGTTTTTGTTTTGTTTTTGCTCTGAATATAACATAGCTTTTTACTGAATGTATTGTCATTCTGCATACACAGTGGTCACTGTAGTTTATTTTTTTTTTTTTTTATAGTTGAGTAGAAAGGACATCAGGCAGTGTAACTACAGTGGATAATTGTTCATTGCACATTATCCCGTTTGGCAACATACTCTGATCCCATCTTACCAATTAGAATACCATATCTCGGGCATCAAAACTTAAATATCATTTTTACTCATGATAGATAGATAGATAGATAGATAGATAGATAGATAGATAGATAGATAGATAGATAGATAGATAGATAGATAGATTCTGGACAATTTTAGTTGAGCAGAACGGACATCAGGCAGTGTAACTACAGTGGATAATTGTTCATTGCACATGATCCCGTTTGGCAACATACTCTGACTCCCATCTTACCAATTAAAATACCATATCTCGGGCATCAAAACTGAAATATCATTTTTACTCATGCAATTTCGATAGATAGATAGATAAATAGATAGATACTGGACAATTTTACAGATAACCTTTCATATTTAAGTAACAACGGGTATTTAATGTAGTCTATGTGATAAAGATTTTAAATATTTCCTTGCATGTTTGTATAAAATGCCATTAACTGCTAACATAGCTTTGCAAAAATGCTAAAGTGAGGAATACATAAATAAAAATGGGAGGCATGTTCTCGTCAGACATAGGGAAGAGAGAACCTGTCCACAACTGCTTATAGTTGCATAGCATTTAAGCCTGATATGGATTAAGCAAAGTGTATGAGAGACCTGGATGTGTTTGGATTTACTAATAGATATGTACTCATTTGCTTTGTTACCTCTTATAACATGATTGAGTGCAGTGTGTTATCCAGATTTTGCATGAAATCGTGACTCGGAGATAATACTGTTAAATGTTGTAGGTCTCTGAGTAATACAAGAGAACTCTCGAGGGCATTCTTGCCATTTGAAGCAACAGTGGAATGATTTAGAAAATACCTAATTCATAGACCATTAATTGCTGTCAAATATGATCCAACCTGTGTTCCTGGTTCTTAACTATTTGTTAAAGATTGTTGTTCTGTATTGGTAACCTATCTAACATGGTTGTGAGTTATTCCCTATCAGGAAAGAATTGTTACTTTTATTATTTGTGATTATTATTTCTGCTATTCTCTAGTTTCCTTTTTGTATTTTTTTCAGACTGTGAATCTGCTTATTATGTTCAGTTGCCAGAAGAGTTGATCAAACCTTGTCATTAAAAAAGAAACAATACTCTGCTCAAACTAATGTTTATGGATTTCATCTTCTGCTAAATATGCATTAGTTTTAATCAAGGAATAATCAGTTACTTTAGAATACAATGTACTTATCTATTATGCTGGGTACATACAAGCACGATTTCCTTGGCTCCAAACAAAACTTTCCAATAGCCAAGAAACAGGCAGCTGATATACACTGCCCAGTTTGGAAGCAGATCTCCTGACCCCAACTGTACCATCTTTATAGTAATGGAACAAAATTAGCCACATCAATTATGCAAACTAGAGATGAGCGCCGACCCCCGTGTTTTGGTTTTGTAAAAAATTTTGGATCTCTGTTTTATTTTAAATAGCTAAAAAAAAATGCTAAAATAAAGTAATTTTTATGTATTTTTGCTCCTAAAGCATTATTAATATGGATAACATTCATTTCCAGTCATTCCTAGTCAAATTGAACTACCACACAGCTCACAAGATTGAGGTTGGTTGATGCACGCTACCATATTTTGTCTAGTATCGCACTCTCAACTTTGTGACATTTGTCAACTGTATTCTCATGTATTGCTATTGTTAGATAACATATGAAAGGACAATATTTATGGTCCCTTCCACAGTAAATGTATATATATCAATTCTATAGTTTGTAAAATGTTAAAAAAAAATTGTATAAATAAAGAGGGAAAAAGTGTGAACAGGACTTGATACAGGGTGAGGAATAACACGTATATTCCTAGTACTTTTTAGCTCTTAGCACTTGTATGAGTGGCAGAATAGTGGCTGCAGCCTTGTCACCCTATTGGCTGATCACCCCTGCAGCCATGTCACCCTATTGGCTGATCACCCCTGCCTATGTGCATGACTACTGTCTGTGTGTGACACTGATGGATACATGGACCCCTTAAACTGTTACTTTATGTAAAACGTTTGGAGAAACTTGCTCCCTTGTTATGGCAGCTGCCCTGTGGTGGGATTTTTCTTCTTAGGTATGGGTTGTTAGTTTTCCACTCCTCCTTATTTTATCTATGTTATTATGGTACTTGAATTTAATGTCTGAAGTATCTTACTAAAGCATTATATAGCATATAGTTTTTTTTATTCACATGGTCCTCTGTGGGGAAGCCTTTAGGAGGAACGTTTATTTTCTGGGAATACCATTGTGAGGGACAATATTGGGATTACAGACCACATTTGAATCACCTCTGGACTGTTTTCATCTTCAACCATCCAGTTATATAGGACTGCCTTTAACAGCGCTGTAGCGATTATATATACATTTTTCTCTTGTATTTCTCTTCTATGTCTGTCTAGCCAACAAGCCAATGAAGCCACACCCCCTTTTCTAGTTAATTTTTTTTTTCTTTCTTTCATTGACCCACTGGGTCACTGACAGTCTAGCTGTGATCTTTCTTACCTTGTTTATAGCTCCAGCAATGGCATGTGAGGACTGTTTCTTCAGCGGGGCTGCAGGGATGGATTGGAGTAAAGGTGAGTGCCGGGGGCATGGTTGCACCATAGCAACCGCACCCCTAGCACCCACTATAGTTGCACCCCTGATATCACTCATCCAAGGCATTCGCATTCTGTTGTTTTTCCACTCAGCTCAATAAAGTTGTTTTGGCTTAACAAAAAAAAAAGTCTCTAAAAGCCTGCCTGTATGTTCAGCCCTCCATAATTGGCTGATCAGTCATGTGATACTTCCTATCAGGAAGCAGGAAATATAAGGCTTAAAAGATCAGAATTTTTTGTAAAAATTGTGTTTTGCCTCGATTACAGATCTGAATTTGCTAGGAGGAACCAAGGCAGGGATTGGTTTGACTTGGAACCCCAAAACTCGAATGTGTTGGATTTCATGGAATCTGAACTGCGCATCTCTAATGCAAACCAAATGATCCCATTATTAATCAAATGCATGTGTGTTTGTGTGGACCAATTTGTCTGACTTCAGAAAATCAGTCCAGCATGCACATGTGAGTAGCGCGGTGATGGACGGCAGCGCGCCGTCCCCAGCTCCAGGAACTCCAGCTGGTAGCCAATCAATTCTGATTGTCTGCCAGCTGGTCACATGGCACGGCTGCAAGCCAATCAGGGTTCGTGGCGGCCATAATGGTACAAGCCGATCAGGGCTCACCGCTTCACTGCACCCAGACGTCCTTAGGGTGCATTGCAGCGCCATGGTGAGCCAGTCAGGGTTCTGCCACATCACCGCTCCTATACACCCCCCTTTGGCGGAGTATTTAAACTGCCGCAGAAGACTGAAGAAAAGAAGAGCCGGCTGCAGGAGAAGTGGGCCATAGGAAAGTCAGCAGGAGGCTAAGACCCTGGATGAGGAGAAACTTTCCTTTAACCCTTCCCTCCCCTAGGCAACAGCAGTGGTGGCATACTATGTCCCTTGGACCCTTTCCCCAATGCAGCAGTCCAGGCGTGAGCTGCTGCAGAACATCGTTCCACTGCTGCCAATGTTGCCCTTTCTCCAGTCCAGATTTAGACTGAGGCCCCACTACCCCACTGGACCACCAGGGAACTGACTCCACAAGGTGAGGTGGGTGGGCTGCCCCCATTGGAGGGCACTAGGCACATAGGTAGAGAGGCACAAGGCCCCTGTAGATCAGGGCATTAGGCCCTATAGCTAGTGTTTTCTCTGGTAAAGGGTACTAGACCCTGTGTTAGAAAAGGGCATTAGGCCCTTTGTTAGAGGGCGCTAGGCCCTGGTTAGGTATATGTGTTAGGCCTGTTTCCTGGGTCTGGCACTAGGCCCTGTGTTGTTTAGTGGGCGCTAAAACCTTGATTAGGTTCGGGCGCTAGGCCCAGTGTGTGGTCAGAAGGGTTTTAGACCCTTAGTTTGCAGGATGCTAGGCCCTGGGACAGGTAGGAGCTAGGCTCCTGTAAAGTGAGCGATAGGCTCCGGTGATGGCAGCAGGCCCTGACTAGGGCAGTGTTAGGAGGACAAAAGACTGGAGACAGGGAGCTGTTCTTTGGAGGTATATGTTTTCTTGCAGGTGGATTCATCTGGCAAGGTGACAAGAACAGGCAGTAAGTACCTCTCACTGTGTTTTGCGTGGTGTTTTCCCTCGCCCCCTTCCACGGGTGCGGTGCGGAGAAGGAACCGGAAGGCGTGCGAGAGGTTCCACTCTGTTCACCAGGTATTGGCGAAAAGAGGTGTCTGAGGCCTTGGTCGGTGATGACGAATACCTCATCCATGTATTAATTTCCCGTTCTCTCCCACAGGTCATCATCTGGTGTTGGACCCTCACTAATGCTGTTCTCTTTTACAGATTAGTGGAGCGTCACATCTGGGACTGGGAGAGGTCCCTGCCAGTTTTCAGGATTGGGCAGGAACATCTGGGGTGGGGGCGGGCTTAGGTCTGTTTACATTCTAGGTTGCCGAATACCACCCGTTATAGGGGGATTAATGGCTCATCTACAAACATAGGGCTCCAGGGTCCTGAAAGATGGAAGCACCTGGCCACATTGAGATTCTCACGCTGTATGTAAGAAAAAACTTGTCTTCATCTCTACGCACTTCGTAGGTCACTTCGGCAGGGGGTATGTGTAATACAAGTTTGATAACAGTTTATAAAGACTGCTACATTGCCATCAGCTGGGAAGTCCCATTTACTAAATGACAAATTACAATATTTTCAAGCATTGTTTAAAAAAACAGGAAGCATAATACAGTACTAACTGAATAGTATTACTCACAGCTAAGAATTAGATATCTTAACAGGAAAATATGAATAATAGAATCACCATATAAAATCAAAGGCTATGGGTCTAGGTAGTAGAACCATACATCAATACAATGCAATATAATATTCATTCAACCCTAACAAATCAGGGGGATCAGACATATCTGAATAAACAGACATTGATAATATTACAAGACCTATATTCAGAGTACCGGATGTATAACATATATGTCCGTTGTTTAACGATTTTTACTAATACTACGTAAACTACGTATCTTTTTCTTACATAGATTGTGTAAATGTATTCTGAAAGACCGCATTTACGCAATCTACATAAGATAAAGATACGTAGATTACGTTAAATAATTATGACGCATGCGCAGTATTAAAAATCGTTAATCACCGGACGTATATATGTTATACGTCCGGTACTCTGAATACGGGCCACAGAAACCTGTTACCTAATAGGTCACAGAAAAAGGGTTAATTTGATTCCTTTGTTCATGCCATTGGGTACCTGGGTGTTTAACAAAATAATCCAAAACAAAATGCGTTGTGATAATCTATTTAATCTGTCCCGCCTCACTGGCTGCTTCAATTCCGTTAAATTGAAGTGACTCAGATTTGAATCTATGGCACTCCATAGAGTGGCGGTGTACACTTTGGTTGGAGAGATGTTTTGCAGGTGTTATAATGCCCTCAGTTTTAATTAACTTCAAAACAGAAATATTGTCTGTATGAACATTAATACCCTTTTTATAAAGAAAATGACTGTTACTGGTGAGTAAAAAATACATAAAACATATTCAATAGGTAGCCTTCAATAGAGCCCTACCTACTACAAAAATTATATATTTACAATAGATGTATGGTTAAAATAACAGGTTACTTGCACAATCTCTGTGGACTGGAAACAATTAGAAGATTCAAAACCACAATTACAGTAAATGAGCTTACCAAGTTAAGCTTATTTAGCCCTAACCTTGACTGTGACCATTTAGCAAAGCTTTATAAGAGTGTTGTCAGTACAAGGAGATCCTTTTCTCTTTTTTTGCTTGTTCCTTTGACCTAACAGGATCCACAAATTACATTAATCCTCACTTTAATTTCCCATAGTCTAGTAAACACATTCTTATCTCTAGTCAGGGGATTAGCAGAGGGTTTATGTTAGATTTAACACATAGTGTAAGGGAGACAGACTGGGGATGTCTATAGATAAAAATTGCTCCTCATGACTATTTTTGATAAGAGTGTATTGATGGGTGTTTTCTAATCTACCATTTGGTTCAATGCACATTAAAGACAAAGATGTGAAAGCCTGGTATATATGACATTGAACAGATATCATAATTTTTATTTTATGGTTATTTTTTATAAAAAAAAAACAATTTTGTCATTTGTCAAAGCACCAAACCTTAAAACATTTTTTTATTATTAAAACTTGCGGAAGATACTTCTACTTTTGTGAAGAGAACTATATGTTTTTTTTTATTTTGATAATATACACAAGAGGTAAGAAAACTCTTTCTAAAGGCTTTAATTAGTACCAGGGCCAGTGCTTGGGTGTTTGGCACCCCCCTGCAAACTTTAAATATATGCCTACCCGTTTATCGATTTAACATTATAGTTGAAAGAGTATAATATCTATGTATGTGTCATAAAACACAATCTTGTAACCACAATAAAAGAAAGCAAATTCACTACTATGCAATACAGACCGAATCCTAGACTCCACTATACAATTCCCACTTCATCCTAAAAACTGTCACACAATATACAACTAAATAAAACCATAATATAGCGCTATCATATAGCCAACACTCTCACATCAGAGTTTTCAACTCACAAAAGTAATCTTGTAAATAGTATAAAGTGTTTGTGTTGGTGCTAATAGTAAGGGATCAAGAGAAAATTAATGTATTAATTCATTATTCATATTAATTAGAGATGAGCGGTTCTGATTCCATGCAATCTGAAACATTCAAACTTTAAGGTTCTGAGTCGAACCGTGCCATGCCTCGGTTCCTTCCACCATATTTGGATCTGTAATTGAGGCAAAACACTATTTTCACAAAAAATTTGGATCTTTTGAGCCTTGTATTTCCTGCTTCCTGCCTCAGACTGGAAGTATCTCATGACTGTGATCAGCCAATCACGAAGGGCTGCACAAACAGGCAGGTTTGTGGAGACTTTTTTTTTGTTAAACAAGAGTGGTCACTCTGCCCAGAGCGTGATCTTTTTAAAGAAAACTGTTTTAAATCTTCTTTAGTAATAAAGGTATCAGACATAGCAGTTTTCATCATGGTAATTAATTGCGTTAGACAAGGTGTGGGAAGCAACTGACCTTGTGGTTTGCATTTTTCACACACTGTGCCTTTAAACTTGTCTGGAAGCAATGAGTCGCACATAGAGCATCTTGATAAATGCTGTTTCTTATGCCTGGCTTTCAAGGTCCTACTTGACTCTGACCTAAAACATATATATCAGCTTGATTCCTTATGCCACTCCTGCGCATGCGCCGAGAGCGTATGGCGAATGTGCAGCATTTTAACAGTATCGTCGGAGCTTCATATACGAATGAAGCGCTGACGATACTGCACCTTCACTCTCAGGACATCGGGAGCCTGCGCAACACTGGGGCTTTTTTATAACTCTGGGGTGCGATGATAAGCGAGCCTGGATCACTATCGCTCTCCAGATTTATATGATGTATATAAATAGAACCCTAAGATGGTTAGAGGGAAGAGGGGTGAGGAAGATAAGGAGAGGAAGAAGGTATAGAACATTAAAAATTTAGAGGGGATTACAGAAACAGAGACACCAAATATATCAAAAGGGCCCACAGAGGGTAAAGAAAAAAGAAGGAATTCTTAATTTAAACAATCATGAGCTGACTATAGAAGAGAGGAAGGTTCTTGAGATGGTTCTCAAATTCGCACCCACAAGCCAACCGGATTTATTTAATACTTATGTGGATATTGAGAAATTCCTTAGAAAATTCACAATAAAAAAGTGGGAGCAAAGGGATCCAAGATTAAAGTCATCATTTTATCCGAAACATGTGAAGGGTTGCTATCTAGAAATTTTTTGTAAAATTGTGTCAGAAAAAATGTTGGTGATCGGTGATTTGAAGTAATTATCATGACACACTAGCACTCTACACCCTATACTTTTACATTTCAGTTGGTACACGAGCAATAGCCACAATACAGGACAAGTCCCCAAAAGTGTGTTTATTTCTCATCACAATCTGACATGCAGATTTATTATATACATTTCTTTATACAAAAATAATTATATCCTCTAATATTTAGGTGCTTGTAGTCATCTGGATAAGGTGCTACAGTACATTCATGCGCCAGTAACGGACCGGATTCACAGATCTGTATATACTACGTGCACGTTTTTACACATACACGTAGCAAGGCAACACCCATGGCACTCCTCTCGCTGGGATGTGTTTTTGGTGACACACGCCCACATAGGGCACCCTTAACTCTACGTGTGTACTTACGCACGTATGTTACTTACGTACATGCGTATTTATCTAACCGCGCCCTCAAATGCCCATTTAAATGCTTGCCCTCACACACCTTCACTTAACTTCTACCATACAGATAAAAACCCCACTCCTCCGTACGTACGACCCTAAGTGCGATTCACAAGTCTGTGCCTAAAGTACTTACGCCTGTAAATACTACATAATTTGCGTGGAAAAAGTTACTACACACGCGCAGTTAATCCGATCCTAAAAATACGCAAAAACGTATGTGTGAATACGGTCCATTGTCTATAAGAGCAGTTGGGCAGTTCTATTATGGGGGAATGTAAAGCCCTATTAACAACAGCATTTTGTACATAATTAAGGAAGAATAAGAACTTTAATATGGACATACTGTCTATATTCCCTAAAATAAAGCTCTTTATTTCTCTTAATTGTGCTTAAATTATCTCCCATACTTGGGCTCTATGTGCCCTATAATGAATCTCTTTATTTCAGCATGTTCAAATTATACTCCATAATAGGCCTCTGTATGACACAGAGTACTATTATTGGTCCCATAATAATGCTCATAAACCCCCCCCCCCCTTCATTACAGGGCCAGTTTAATTATAGTGGATTAATATTATATTAAAATGAAGGAGGCATAAAGAACTATTACTGGGGAATATATTGCCCTATTATAAAACTATATGGAGCAGTATTATGGTATAACATAGAGTGCATTTAAATTCCATTAATTTCTATTTCTATTTTGTGAAATCAGTATTTAATTTATCTAAACCCTTTTCTCAGTTATAAAAGTATAATTTACATGTGTAGAGGACTAAAGAAAATGCAGGGTGGGGTTGGGTGTGCAAATTTATTTAATTTTGCACTGAACTATATTAATACTAATACCAACTTAATGTTCTGGTCCCTGGGGAACAGACCAGTTATCAAATAATATGTAGCCAGCATTAGGGAATACCAGAAAATTATGGACCTTTGATCATAAGGGAATTCTGTTGTGTAAACTTAATATATACAGTAATTGGCAGAGCAATTTCTATATTCTATATAGAGTTATTTATGGAAACATATTTGCTACTTATTAAGCATGCTCAGTAATGATTCATTATTTCGGTGTTGGCATTTACATTTAATTTTTAGAAACAGAGTCTATTTTTAGAATATGTTATAAATATTACAACATTTACACTGATCAGGGCTGATTTACATATCTTTGTAATTACGACACAAGCCATGCATTTTAAAATATCATCCATCTGTTCTAGAGTGTTTTACAGTCATAACCTTCTTTATATCCCAGGTAAATCACAAGGCAACTTTGTTAAACACTGATATACGTGGACCAAAAATGTAGTACAAGTGCATTCAGCGCTATTAATCAAGCTGCAAGATATTAAAGAGGTGGGCTTCTACCAACCCACAAAAATCACAGTAATACAAATAAATATTCTAAAATACCTAGCGCTTAGTAGTAAAATAATAAAATATCAGCTATACAAAATGAATACCAGTCTAATAAAAATGGAAATTAAACAAATAAATATTCAATTAAATAAAATTGGGTAGGCAATCTTAGAAATATCAGCAATACAGATCAAATCAAATTATTGCAATAAATATTAGTCCAGTAAAAAACAGCACTTTACCAAATGAATAATCAAATAAATAAATAAATAATTTGGCAGGCAGTATTAGGGGAGAGGTTTCTTTGTTTAAACAGCAGTTCCTATCCTCGATGATTTATTCCTCCATCTCATGTGGGAAAAAACAGACAGAGAAAAAAGAAACCAATGGTGTAGTATGTCAACAAGTAAATTTATTAGAACAATACATACACTGAAGAACAAAATTAAAAAAACTTAGCCCAAACCTAGTCCACTAATCACCCCCCCTGCGTACCAGATGTCCGTGCTGAAATAGGAATAGACACAAGTCCTGTTCAAAAAAGGCCTGGGTCTTCGATTCTGAGCTGCGGGAAATGGTGTCCTGGAATCCGGCTCCAGAGTGGTGTGAAGTGTCGACAAGTGTGCTCACCTCTTGACACATTTCCAGCCTATTGAGGCTCTTTTTCAAAAGTGGTGAGCTGATGCGCCTATCCCCTACTAATATGCTGCCTGCTCACATGTTGACTAATTAATGTCCACATTCAGTCTGCATACTAATAAGTGTCTAGGCATAAAAATGGTCCCGTTAAACTTTCCATATGCATTAAAACATCAAAGCTATAGAAAGAAACCTGATAAAAACTGATCAAAGAAAACGGAGTATAACTTCAGGGGAGGTTTGATATACTTAATCTATCATAATACCCACTCTAATATTTCTAAATGTATCTCATGCCGTCTACCCTATATGTACACTCATTGTAGCTGCTGAACGAGATCAAAGGTAAAATAGTATACCAATAAACCTATCCGATAGGACTAGTGTTAATAACGGTAAGCACTATACACAACCCTCAATTCATAAAATTCAACAGTGGTGATATATACAGTAATTAAATAGTCAATAATAAATCATATAAAAGATATGTCATTTATTAATAAATATATCAGAAAAAACAGGATAATAGGTGGAATGGTGATATATATATATATATATATATAAACAACCATCCTACTTAACCATCACATAAATATAAATACATATTTATAATAAATAAATATACAAATATATAAAACCTCAGTACAAACCACTCTATCCATCCTAGGAGGATATAAAAACCAAATAAATAATAAATACCTACATATATATTCATATAATATGGAAAAGAAAGGAAGCAATTTTTATCAAATGTATTAAAATTATGGAAATAGTTAAAACAATAATAATTTTTTAATAATCATTTTTTGGGAGGAGACAATATATTAAAAGCAATTATTAAAAAATTGCTTTTTGTCCATAATGAACTCACTGTCAACTAGGTATGGATAAATGGACTCCTCTCTACACTAAACGATATTCTACTCTAAGTCAAGACTATGGACCGGATCCAGATTTAATACCATCAGGTGATTTACGCACGCAAGGTGTGCGTGGGCTGCCATGAAGCCCGCACGACAGAGGGGAGTGACAGGGGGTGTGCACTCCCCTCTGTCTCGCGTAATTTCAGACCCCCGTGCGCACGGAAAGCATGCGGGGGTCTGAATCTGGTCCCATGTGTGGTGACTCTAAAATCAAAATATGTGAATCTAGTGTGAAAATGGAACCCTAATGTGATCTACTCTAACTGATAGGTGTAAACGCACTATATATAAAAATCAATCTTAGTGTAACTAATAAATAACTAATAAATAAAGGGGAGATAATATAATAAAGGGCTAAATCGCTGTGGTTTTCTATTGAATTGCTATTACCCTTTAAAAAAATTGCAGCAACTCGCGTGAGTAAAAAAAAAAAAAGTGCTGCATGGCTGAAAGCCTTAGCCATGCTGTGCTGATAGAAGTACAGGGCTAAGCATTGCTTAGCCTTGTAGTTCTATCAGCATCAGCATGGTTAAACTTCTAACCATGCGGGGCTGCATGTGCTGTGTCTGTAAAAAAAATACAGTGTACATTAAACATACTGATATACATTACAATGTGTCCGTGTAAAAAAAACATTTTCCCTGACTAATATTAACCCCTAAAGTGTTAACTTACCTCCGGTGGTCAGCAAACGGTGAGTGAAAAAAACTTTTTTTTTTTTTTTTATACCACACACTACATGACACTATACTAAGTATAGTGTCATGTAGTGTGGATTTACCTTACAATCCACCGCTGTCTGTGTCTGCTGAAGTCTTCCTTCTCTCTGCTTCCAAGTCTTTCTCCTCTGCTTAGAGCTTCCCATCCGGTGCTGTATGTCTGCACTACTTGATCCGGCCGTTGGACGAGGCGGCGTGCACACCGCCACGTCAGCTGGTGAAGAATTGATGCTTCTGTGGACAGGTCCGTTCCTACGCAAGCCAAGTATACACATTATGGCTGGAGGGAGGCATCTAAATTGTTCAGTATGGGCTGGGTTAGGGAATTGCGTACGACAAGGCGATATGTACAACCACAGATACGCAAGGAAAAGTTAAGGTAGGGTTATGAACACATAACTCATGTGTGTGCAAGGGGAGTTCAAGGGGGAGTGCTTTACACTTAGTAGTGCGTAAATTAGGTACGTATGCGTACATAAAACGACTTTAAGTCTGGATCAGGCCCACTATCTTTTTTTTTATTAAGAATGCATAGCAAGTCTATTTTCATGAAAGACACTGCAGCATCAGTTATTCATTTCAGTTTTGCATGGACTATATTTTGCCTATGCATTTTGGGCCTGATTATGTGTATGTTACATATCTTTGTGATGAATATCTTTAATATTATTAATATTATTGTATGATACTATTGTTTTAATTCACTTGCCTCAATAAAAAATATAATAAAAAAAAAAAGAAGGAGATTAATAGAGGAAAGTTACTCCTGGGCTAAACCATGTTGATTGCAGGGGAGTCATATTTTATCTGTTGCAAACGGTATTAGAGTTGAGAGGTGGTGTTTCCTATCCCAAGTCTTAATAACAGGGTAAAAGTAAAGCTGGTCAGTATCTATGCGCAGTAAACAATTAAAAGGTATATCCCTGCACGCAAAGTATACAATTAACTTGACTCCCCTGCAATCAACATGGTTTTGCCCAGAAGTTACTTCCCTCTTTCTTAAGACTGAATCAGGTCTTTTCTTAGTATTATGTTAAAATTTTTATTTTATTTTAAAAAACACTTACATTTTACCTATTTAGATTATATGTATAAAAACAATACTTGCAAATTAGTATAGGCTGCTGCATTACACCTAAACCTATTTCCCTATACATATCCATTTCCCTGTTACAAAAGTAAGCTCATGCTTCTGTCACAGTAACGGTTAGGGAGTACGCAATTTAAAAAGCCTTTTTCTGCAATAACGTTGAATCTGCAATGTCCTCTGAAGCAAGTATGCTCAGCAGAGATGTGACATCTGTTTTGCTTCATCAGAAATAAGAAAAACCTTTTTACCCTATGATATGGACATTAAGCATGGGGGTGAGGCTTGATGATGCAACAGTCACTGCCTCGCCCTTCTTGTTGACGGTTAGCAGATCTCTGCATCTTGAAAGGTAGAAACTAAAGATTTGCAAGTGTGTGTTCTCTGTCACAAAATGAAGGCCAAAATATGCAGGTGCTTGCATGTTATGATGAAAGCACTTGAAGCCACCAATATGGATTTGAGCGACAAAATAGATGTTTTGTGTGGAAATCATTCCACAATGTACTGTGATTGCAGCAATTACCCAATCAATTCACATTATAGCATTACATAAGTCTGTCAAGTAAAAAAAAAAAAAGTCAAGTATTTGTAGAGTTCTTTTAGTTGGCTTAGTAAATACAAAACTTTGATATTGTACGCATGCGGCGCAAGCTTCTCTCCGGAATCTCCCGGAGAGAAGCTGCAAAAGGTCGGCAACCATGGTTTAGTCTGATATCTAAAAGAAAAATGATCAAACATTGCAGCAGATATTTAACACAACTTGCAGTGTTTATTTTCTTCCCTTACTTTTTAAAAGTATAAAACATTAATTTATGTAACTCTTTTACTCTTTAGCCACAGGTCTGTTCCACAGGCCTGTGCACTGGAGACATACAGCAGGTTGCAGTCCCAGCTGGCTGTACGGTATAAGACAGGCAGATACAGAACACTGATGCAGAGGATTAAAATACCAAAACCTAACCAGGACAGCTAAGTGATTCCAGAAAGGTGATGGTACATCCCTCCCTGCAAGCTAACCCTGAGACTCCTGTTGTAAGCTCTATTCCCTTCCTGCAGCCTAACCCTAAGACTCCCCTATACTAACCTGTCCAGTCAGATGCTGTGCCTGGTGTCGCAAAGGTAATAAATTTGGATTACTTACCCATTCATTAGAAAATCTTTCTATGTAGGCAGATTTTTAAAATAGAGACAGCTGACAATTAGCTGTTGGCTGCCTGTATTTTGAAAATCTATCTTTCATAGCGGCGAACAAAACTCCTAGAAAATCAATTATCACCTGGAATAGGTTTAGTTAGAATGATGTGACCGCAGAAGCAAGCTGACATGTCCCATGAAAGAGAGAGAGGTAGGAAACATAGGATATATACTGGGACAGAAGAGGACAACCAACGTGAAGAGAGAAGACACTGGCAATAGGTGCAGGTACAAGAAGAAGGACAGGAGCACTATATAACAAAAGCAAAGATCAATTAGACTCTAATGCAGAGCTCGCAAACATGAGGGCCGTAAACAGATGCTATTATCTGCAGGGTGGGGGGTATGGACCTGTCAACCTGACACTGTTCATTCTGTATACAACAGCCAGAAGGATTGCTGCGAGTTTATTTTGCAATAGTCAGTTATTCAAATCCATGAAAAAGTGGCCAAGTGTTGTAACTGTGGTAAAACAACATACAAATTATTTTTATAAGAAACTAGTGCCGTCAAAATGCCGGGAAATGAGCGAAGGAGGCGGGAGCTAGGGGAACATCAATCACATTGCCATACCTAGCCGGCAGCTGACTGAATGAGGGAGACTTCTCATCCAGGAAGGAGCCTCCTTCGGCTAGTCTGCTGCCGCAGTACATGTGCCGGCCATCTATAGCTTGGCTGAGTAGAGTCGTCGGGAAGTCTGGGATGGTGGTGAAGCCTCCCCTTCAGTATCCCCATCATGGGCCTGATTCAGAGGCTGAAAATAAGAACTTAAAGTTACACCTGGGCAAAACCATGTTGATTTCAGGGGGAGTCAAGTTCATTTTATTCTATGCATGCAGGGAGAATGCTTTGCTTTTACTTATTGCACACAGATACCTGATCAGCTTCACTTTTAAACTGCTAATTAGACTTGAGCTGGGAAACATCACCTTTTAACTATAA
>WWET01006181.1:28839-39151 GCA_011038615.1 Limnodynastes dumerilii
ACTTTAAACCCCTGCGGCGGCATGCAATTAACTCTTAGCATGCTGTGGTATATAGTACTATAAGGCACAGCATACCCTTGTATTGCAGGGCATGCTGTGCCTTATAGTACCATAAGCGGCAGCCTATTTCAAAAGGGGCGTTCGCTTCCAGCCAGATCTGAACTGGCTAGGAAATCGATTGCTCATGTCTCGAAGTGGTATAGCAATCGATCCCCGGAGCACCGAGCACGGGGCTTGGAAAGCTAAGACATCCCTACTTTCTTACCCTAACCCTAAGTCCCCCCTCCCACAGCCTAACCATAAGTCCCCCCTCCCACAGCCTAAAAATAAGTCCCCGGAGAGGGTTATTCATCTCTCCAGTGGCTAGTCCGGCGTAATGGCTGTTTTCTGAAAATGATTGGGTGATTATGCAAATCACATACTCACCCATTCATAAAAAATAAATTCTGCGTTGTTACACATTCTAAATAGAAAATAGACACTTTTGGCTGTCCCTATTTCCCCTATTTCGCAATCTGTAACATCGCAGTAGGGACTCGCAACGGGTAATAATAATAAATTATAAAAATGAATGATATGGCCCCTCCGTTAATACTAATAAATTATATGGCCCCTCCCGTAATAAAAATTAAGGATATGGCGCCTCCGTTAATACTAATAAATTATATGGCCCCTCCGATAATAAAAATGAATGATATGGCCCCTCCGTTAATACTAATAAATTATATGGTCCCTCTGGTAATAAAAATGAAGGATATGGCCCCTCCGTTAATAACTGAAAAACCTATGGCCCCTCCGTAAATAATAAAGAATGAAATGTCCTCTTCATTGTGAAAAATTAAGTATAAAGCCCCTGTTCCTTGTAAACTATAGAAAATTTGTCCTCTTCATGTCCCAAATAAATTGTCTTATTTCACATTAGTCCATCATAAACAAGCAAATACATAAAAAGACTTTTTCAATAAAAAGTATGTAAAAATATTGGTCTTACTCACATATTTGTAGTCTTCAATCTTGACAGGCGAGGATCGGAACTCTGCCTCCTCTTCAGCAGCTTGATTTATGTCATTACAGGGGCTCTATTTATAAGCTAGGACGCGAGATCCTTGGATCCTCCACTATATATTTTTAACAATATTGTGTGCAAGCATAAGTAATCATCTCTTTGCCTTCCAAATACTACACAGACCAAATATAGAGAAATTTTAATATTAGCAAACTAATGCCTGATTTATTTGAACCAAAGGAATTGAGCTTTATTAACAGATTACCTTAGATATAAAAAAAACATCATCATCCATGGAACTAAGTTTAAATAGTTATGGCCGTTTCTCTCAAATGATACCATGTTGTAAATTGAAAACTGTCGCATAGTTGTTGTTTAATTTGTGTTGGTAATTGATCAATAAAACCTTCCCAGGTATCAAAAAGCCTTAAGCCTTGTTTTCTATTCCACTAAGGCTTCAATCCACTCCATCTTAAAAATATGATATAGTTTTTCAGTAATAAATGTAAAGGAGGAACATGAGGGGACAGTAAGATAGTCTTTTATCTGCAGCACTGATGGCCAATAAGAATTTCTAACCTCCTCTAAAAATGTGTTGATTATCAGATAGTATACCAAATACAAAACATAATTAACCAGATTTGTCATTGCAAAATTCCAAATAGCCAGACAGAATTCCCTGATTATATGTCAGCATCATAGACAATGATATGGATCCACCTCTAAGGCAGACAACAATATGACCCTAAGACTCCACAGTCTAACCTAACTCCCCTTGTACACTAACCTCTTGTCTGGTGCGACGAGTCTGCAGAGGGGGTTCTGTCGGGTGCCCTAGGGTTCTGTGCTGTCTGCTATTTACATATCTGTTTCAGATGAAAAGGGGTGGTAGGTTAGTTGATTTTTGGGAGGTCTGAGGTAGAGCTTACTCATAGAGGATATACTGGAGATTATATAAAATATAATAGTTGTTACAAAGTTCTGTATAGCATGATCTTTAAAAGATGATCACAGCGCAACTCAAAATAGTCTTTCAAACAACTGGAATGAAAGTCCAAAGAAGCAGGAACTCTCTAAATCAGAGTCATAGACCATTATAATAATAATAGTCGATAGAAACAGCAGCATTTGTACATAGAAATTTAAGAAGGAAGAGACATGGGGGGATGGATTTAAATTACCAGGAGAAGGTGTGGGGAAGGGATCTCTGTTTGTATTTTCCTTCTTAGGAATCTGGACATGTAAGTGTCCAGATTTCCACCTGCCAGCAGGGAGTGCACGGGGCATGCACCGTGTACTCCCCACTACTATGATGGTCGTACAGACCTCAGGCGGCTGTAAGGCAACCGTAGGTCTGGATCAGGCCCTTTGTTTCAAGTTGAAGGGAGAGATGTGGGTCTTCTGTTTAGAATATCAGCTGGTTTGTTCTCATTTAAATATATGGAGAAAACAGAGAAAACTCCATGTGTAAAACCAGATAAAAAATGTTTTATTCAACACAGTAAAACAAATGAAGTGATAGGACATAAACATAGAATTATAAAAATTCATGAATGAAACAATAAATAAATAAATACCCCCCAGGGGGAGCCCCATACCGGAGTCTGGCCAATCAGGATGCAAAAAGTTCTAATACCCGGGATTAAATGCCACCGATTAAGTACTATTCACCGAGGAAGCTGCAACCACCACCTGTATGTAACCCACCGACGTGTTTCAATCTGAATGATCTTTCTCAAGGTACTACATGAATTTTTATAATTGTAGTAGAAGACCCACATTTCTCCCTTCAACTTGAAATAAAGTTTCCTCGTCGTCTGTTTACTTGATGAAGATACAGTAACAGAATTGACACGTCTCCGCAAGGTTTTAAACTAAAAAAAGGATCATAAGAACTGTGAGTGAATTCTCATAAAGGCTTCTAAACCATGAGACTTTTTAGTACTGATTACTATATATTGTACACTGGTATTTCCATTTGAGCTCTAAGAGATCCTTGACTGCGAGACTGTGGATTATTTATTATTTACTTTACATTACAGACTTTAAAATATTGGTCACTAAATTTATTGCTGTGGGGAGTGCTTATAGGCTTTTAAACATTGCATGTGTGGATGTGAAATAGCAAAGTGTTTCTGGGACTATACCTTGATATGTAACACTAGGAACCTGAACTTCCCTTACGTTATTTAATGTTTTTACTATATCACTCTTTGCGCCCAATCCAAAAAACATATTTATTTAATATTAGTCTTGTTTTGATATATGATGTGGTACGTTTATGTGTTTTTTGTAGGCTGCAATTTAGACGTTTTTTGTGCCAAAGGTGTTGTATATTTACAAATATAGGATACACTTATAAATCAAATAAGGCTTGGTGGACAAAAATAAAGAGGGGGGAAATAAGGCTGGCTGGCTGGACAAAAATTAAAAGGGGGAAATAAGACTGACTGGACAAAAATAAAGAGGGGAGAATAAGGCTGGCTGGACAAAAATTAAGAGGAGGAAATAAGGCTGACTGGACAAATATTAAGAGGGGGAAATAAGGCTGGGTGGACAAAAATAAAGAGGGGGAATAAGACTGAATGGACAAAAATAAAGAGTGGTAAATAAGGCTGACTGGACAAAAATAAAGAGGGGGAAATAGGACTGAATGGACAAAAATTAAGAGGAGGAAATAAGGCTGACTGGACAAATCTTAAGAGGGGGAAATAGGACTGGCTGGACAAAAATAAAGAGGGGGAAATAAGGCTGACTGGACAAAAATAAAGAGGGGGAAATAAGGTTGACTGGACAAAAATAAAGAGGGGGAAATAAGGCTGACTGGACAAAAATAAAGAGGGGGAAATAAGACTGGCTGAACAAAAAATCACTGTCATTTTTACCCTTCACATGACATTAAATAGAAAAAGAATATGCCAGGAAAAGTTCCTCCATTATGAGTTTACCCAAATTGACGACAATTAATTAATAATATATGATTTCCTTCCTTTCAAATCAAGGGGGTAACTTTGGAGTATCTAAATATATTTTGGTGTAAAAGGTAGAAAAGTTCCCTGACCCCTGCTCTATAGGAATCATTTCCTTCAGGCTATTGCCTGCACATGTTCATTACAAGCAGCTGCTGCTAATAGTGGCCACGCCATTCCTCCCTCTGTCTTTTATGACTTTCTGGCTGCCGTGTTACTGACAGGTCACACAGCTAATTAGAGCCGTAGGAGGAGAACTGCTAGCCAATCACTGGCTAGCAGCACTATCATGTGCTGCCAGTTCTAGTATATGGTCAGCCCAATCTCAGTCTGATCTGGTTCTCTTTCTTAGTGCTATTGGTACTATGACTTCCTGAGTTCCCTTTCCTGTTTGTTCCCTGCATCCATCCCAGTGTTTCCTTGCTCTTATCCTGGTGTTCCCTCCTGCCTGTGCCTCGTCCCTTTCCCATCTCCATGTGCTAGAATTGTCACCCTTATGGTGGTTTCTCTGTGTGAATATGTGTGATAGTGCCCTGTCTCCTGCCTTTGGCGTTGTTTTGTCATTCATCAGAGCTAGTCCCTTCTAGCTCTTCTTTGTCCCGCTGTGTTTTTTTCCTGCTTTCCTCATCTCCTTTGCTCGCTCCATTTTTGTTTCTCCTACTTGGTGTCGCTCCTGGGAGCTGTGAGCAGCGACCTGCTAGGTTGTGCTGCAGCCCAGCCTATACCCACCATCAGGGGCTTTAGAGAAGACCAGGCTCTAGATAGACTCTGCGCCCTGTTTACATCATCCGTAACACATCCAGCCCAAAACACATCATGTGGCTCATACTCCCCCTAATACCAGATCATATATTTCATAGGACCGTGTTGTGTGATAAATACTTAAGGTAGGGTTCTGAACATAAAATCCCTTCCACACGTAGGAGTGCAGGGGGGAGTGCACTGTTCTCCTATGTGTGGAAGTTAGGATAGCCAATTCCTTACGTTCAGCACCACATCAGTTATATTTGTACGGAATGCCCTCTTAGTTTAGCATCCAGTCCATCATTTATAACTACTCAGATTTCATGGCTAATAATGAAATACACTAATGATCTTTATTTTAGAATGTTACTCTATTTACTATCTGACCACTTAAGCTACATCTCTCTATGTAGGGTTGACTTGAATCCCTTCCTGTTTATATTATTGCTCTTATCTGAAATGTCTACAACGTAGGATGAACACTCTATAAAATATATGCAACATGCTTGTAACAGGTTCCACATTCCATAAATACTTGATACAGCCACTTCCTACTTATCTATAATCCATTATAAAAAGGGATTAAGTAAAAGGATTAAATTTTTTTGTAAATGCATGAATACAAATATTTAATTCCCTACATGTTAATACCCTCTTAACTTTTCCTTTTCACTACCTTTCTCTTATTTATCTTCTAGCGTCATTCATTTTACATTATCAAAATAGTAAAATCATTTTTATACCAAGCTCCTGAGTCTTTTACCTAAAATTTTGAACTATTTGTATTATATAGTTGATGAGGTTGAATAAAGACACCAGTCCATCAAGTTAAACCTATTTTGGATCTCCTGCGATCCCTATCTTTATATTTGAAGTTAATACATATGAAGCAACCTCCAAACTGTTGCAATCAGAAAAAATAAATAAATAAAAACCCCTGCTGACCCAAGATGGCCGTCCTATTTATAAAACACTATTGTTTTCTGACTTGAATATGTGAGCTCTAATAACTTAATTTATTGATTTTTGTTATAATTTTGGATCAAAAAGTGATTAGATTGGTTTAATAGAGTCATTAAGGTATGCTCCACAAAGATGTCAATAGCAATGTATAATGTGATAAAAAGAACACGAATATGCTTCTAATATATTCATCTATCTAGCAATATTATTGTTGCGAAGGAATTACTTTTGGAATGCTAAGTTATCTATTATTTTTCAAAGCACATCTTTGGTAAGGCCACAATAATTGTTCTTCAAGGAAATACTACTTTGGAATGACTGTGTTATAACTAGAAAAGAGCGCTAACCCCCGTGTTTTGGTTGAGAGGCATACAAACAACCGACAACTCATTTTGAACTGTCTGTATTTTGAAATGCTGCAAATTCGTAATGGAGCTGATCAATTGCTTTTCCTTGGCGAGGCAGGAGCAATCAAATTCAAGACCTTTTAAAAATGGCTGGTCTAAAATGTCCTTTTCGAAAAAAGTGCCGTTCTAACTGTTAACCCACAAATATTTTGGTTTCTGTTCTGGTTTTGGTTCTAACTCTTCATTGCATTTTGGTTTTGGTTTTGGTCCTGGTTTTGCCCCAATAACCCTTAAATGTTTTGGGTTTGATCTTGGATCTGAATCTTTTTAATAAAATAGTAAAAAAATAGTAAAAAAAAACACACTAAAATTATGTGCTTTTTATGCATTTTTGCTCCTACAGCATTATTAACATGAATAACATGCATTTCCAGTAATTCCCAGTAAAATTGGACCACCTCACTGCTCACAAGGTAGTCTAATATCCCACTCTCACACTTTGTGACATTTATCAAATGTATTCTCATGTATTTCTATTACTACATAACACGTGAAAAGAAAATGGGCCAGATTCACAACCCCAAATTTTTTAAATACGTCCCTAATTTTCCGAATCTAGCTACTATGCCTGCATAGTAACCATTTTATGCTATATACGTAATGTAAGTAGATTGCGTACATGCGGTCTTAAAATAATATTATATGCGATCTTATAAAATATATTATATTCTTATAATTTTAGCAATCACCACACATGATTGTCAACATTGGTTACTTCAACTAAAAAAAAAGCTGTTGAGTGGCCTCCAGAGGCTATGGCCTATCGGGAAAATTCCCTATAAGTCCTATGTCCAATCTCCCCCTTGCTGGAACAGTATATATAACAATCTTCATAAATGGAAATACAAATCCCTTATTCAATAATCTCAAGTGTTTGGCAGATTTATATGCCAAATATCAGTAGATGAATAACAAGAGCAGTATGTATAGCTCTCCTGCAGATAATGGAAGTGCAATCCCTAAGTAAATTATCTAGGATAATTGTTCGAGGATCAGCTGCTCCTGCAGAAGCGGACAACATGCTGCTTTCTAAAATAGATTGCTATCCTAAGTGAGACCTCCGTCCCCTGCTCCCTAATACAAATCATAAAATTATGGCTGGGCAAGGCTAGTCACAAGAATTGTGCACAGCACCCTCTCGTTCGTCCGACATGCGTTTCGCCTATGACAGCTTAATCATGGCCAAATAAAATGTTATTTTACTTAGGATAGTTATATATACTGTTCCTGCTATTTGTGTAACAACACCACATCCATTGATTTTAGTACATATATCTAACTAACTTTTCTATTACTATTCTCGATGAGACAATTTCTATGCTATAATGTACAATTTATATGTTGGAACAGTCCTCTCTTCCTGAGTTATACTTTTGATCACCCTTATGAGCTGGACAAGCTACTTTATAACTAAATAAAATTTCTTCTTTGGCTAAGTTACTTTGGGCTGGAACAAGCCATTTGCGTAGTTCACTGTCAGGGAATATCTGCGCATGCACATGGCAAATGTTCCCTTAGCGTAAGTACTATCGTACATAACAAAGTTACGTACGTCATTACTTATGGGGAAGGGGCAAACCCTTCACTTACGATGGCTCTATTCCTGCTATATAGGCAGGGATAGCCTTTTAAGTAAAGGGTACGGGGTGGGGAAGCCACGTTACCACTACGTCTGTGACCATAAGGCCGCAGATATAGTCACAATAGTTAAGGTAAGAATCTCCCTGCAAGGGGGGTGCACTCCCCACTACGTGATTGTACCTACGGACCATCGCACACACATAAAGCATGTGGGGGACTTGATCGTCCCCTTTGTTTCATTTTAACCATTATCAGTGCTTTGACACTGTTAGTCATTCAATATTTTAATATTAGTTTCAAAATATTTTAATCAAATTGGAAAAAGTTTAGATTTTTTTTTTTACTTTTGATTTTAAACAATAAATGATAAAAACTAGTTATGGAAGAGACCCAGGCCCAGATTTACTAAGCTGTAGGTTTAGAAAAGTGGAGATGTTGCTCATAGCAACCAATCAGATACTATTTCTCACTTTCCTATTACATACTAGAGAATGTCAGCTAGATTGGTTGCTATGGGCAACATCTCTACTTTCCCAAACCCGCAGTTTAGTAAATCTGGCCCCCAGAGTGTAATTTAAAGGCTTCTTTTTGCATATGACACCTTTGTGGTGATATTGGGCTGGATCCAGACCTTGTTAAGTGCATGAACTTAGTTACTTCTGGGCTAAACAATGTTGATTTCAAGGGAGTCATATTTCATCTGCTGCAAACAGTTTTAAAGTAGAGAGGTGATGTTTCCTATCCCAAGTCTAAATAACAGTGTGATAGTTAAGCTGGTCAGTATCTGTCTGCAGTAAGCAATTTAAAGATATATCCCTGCATGCAAAGAATACAATTAACTTGACTCCCCCTAAACTCAACATGGTTTAGCCCAGGAGTATCTAAGTTAATGCACTTAATAAGGTCTGGATCCAGTCCATTGTGCTTAAAGACCACGTATATGCAGATTACGTTACAAAATTACTGCGCATGCGCAGTAGCACTTTTCTGAAAACTCTTTGGATACGGCCCAAAATGTTTATAGTTAGGGTTTCCTAGGTAATCATTGTTGGGAACTTCAAACAAAAATAACTGATCCCAATGTAACTGTGAATCAGGCATTTGGGATAGTAAAGCACATACAGCTATGTGAATCATACAATTAGGCTTGTGAAATTGGGCAAAAGTACTGCAGGGTTGGATTAATATATATTCAAAGTCCTATGTATTTATATTGTAACATGGACACACTTTTGAATTGATGATAAATTATACTATAGGGAAATAGAATATTATAATAATTAGTAACAGGCAGTAAGGCAATAGTAGTTTTATAACTTACAATCATATTCCAGAATTTGCAGTGTTCAAAATCACAAATTATAGCAATTATACAAATTATAGCGACTAAAGTGTATGGTAGTCTTCAGAATAAGGAGAAAAAAATAAATGGAAGTTATATTTTAGCAGTCATTGAAGTTATATCATTATGTAGTTTTTTGTACAATTTCATTTGGAGTGCTGGCTTTGGATTAATCCATTCTTTGATCCATGATTTATATATAAGACTATTAGCTGTGCACTGATAAACAGTGATTATTTATCAGTTCAAGTAGGTGTGCTTTTCTCTTGCATTTTTCAGTTATGTAGTTTTTATATGTATAATATTTGTAGCAGTGCAACTCTGCCCATAATGTTTTGACACCATCTTCACTCACAATGTATTAATTTAATATCTGTGTTTCAATATAGTGAGCCATAAAGGCCTACAGGTAAGTGGTTATTTATAGGTATTTATTTATATGCTTGCAATGGATACTGCTTTAATATGTTTGTATGGGAGAGGTGTCTGTAGAGTGTAATATATGCGTGTATCTGGGGTGTACATGTATATGTGTATATGTATATGTGTATTTATGGGAATACCTGCAGTATTGCTGTACCAAGGGTAATGTGGTCACTGCACAGGGTTGCCATGGAGGAAAATTGTAAAAGGTAGGGACAGACACTGTGCCAGGGGGTAAAACAACATAGATTGCCTGGTCTTTTGTTGCTAATAATTTTCAGAGTAATAGATGGTATAATATGTAGTTTGGTAAGAATGATGTGAGGTAGGCAGTTTAATATGTAGTTTGAAAAGAGTTGACTACTGAAGGAGGTGTATAATATGTAGTAGTTTGACTGGAGGTGTAATATTTTGTTTGTAACCTTAAAGTCAGATACTACATTTCTTGATTGAATGTAACGGTTAGGTAAATTGGTCGTCCAGTTGGGATTCCATTATTGATTTTTATTAGCTATATTGATGACACTATATTAATATCCAAAATAAGTATTTATGAGAAATACTGTACACAACTGTTACCATACAAAACGAGTTGTTACTGATTATCAGAGTTGTAAATACTCAAGGAAATTAAGTCTAAGATGAAGAGAGATGTATTAACTTTAAGAGTAAATCTATTTGCACCTCTGTTAATCATATACAGAATAAAGAACTTATTGATTGCTTTATTAAAAACATGAAACACACGATAAACTACAGCATTAAATTAAACAGCACAGGAGAAGACAAAATAATAATAATTCAGTAAACCCAAAACTTCAGCCCATAACTTCTGCAGAAGGCACACAAGTGCAGGATGGTTCAATGTGTTATATAT
>WWET01006181.1:45549-62137 GCA_011038615.1 Limnodynastes dumerilii
TGTACCTGAGAACACACTGTGACAGCGGTGGTAGACTCCATATTGATGGAGGAGGCACTGGAGGACTTGAAGGACTGAGAGGAAGTAGAAGCTTTCGCCGCAGGTCCTTTCTTTCACTGGTGTCTTTAAATTTTTTGGCCTGGTTATAATGTAAGGACACTCCGGGTTTACCAGTAAAGTACCGGAGTGGTCCAGAGAGAGTACTGTGGGTACTCCAAGTTTACCCGTGAGGTACCGGAGTGACACCAGGGAAAACCCAAAGGGTGAATGAGCAAGCTTCCTGGGGTCGGAGTCTTTACCTATCAGGGGGTCTTCACCAGAGCCCCTGATGGTGGGGATGGGCTGGGTAACCCCTGACGGCCTGGTCGTCCCCTGTTGAAGTTGGACTCGCGGAAAAGATTTAAGAAGACACCCTATTGTGACCAATAGAAACAGATAACAAACAAAGCGGGAGACTAAACTGGGCAGAAGGGACTGACCAGGACTGACAACAATAAACAAGTAACAACAGACGCCGGACTGAGAGGGGTGACTAGACTGACTAAACGCACAGGGGCTTACTCTCACCAAGCAGGCATTGGCAATAGGGGGCAGAAGGAGACAGGCACTGGCAATTTATATTTATTTAAATTTATTGAGGTATGTGTGTATGTGTATATGTATATGTGTATTTATGGGTATACCTGCAGTATTGCTGTACCAAGGGTAATGTGGTCACTGCACAGGGTTGCCACGGAGGAAAATTGTGAAAGGTAGGGACAGGCACTGTGCCAGGGGGAAAAACAACATAGATTGCCTGGTCTAATAATTTTCAGAGTAATAGATGGTTTAATATGTAGTTTGGTAAGAATGATGTGAGGTAGGCAGTTTAATATGTAGTGTGAAAAGAGTTGGATACTGAAGGAGGTGTATAATATGTAGTAGTTTGACTGGGGGTGTAATATTTTGTTTGTAACCTTAAAGTTAGATACTACATTTCTTGATTGAATGTAACGGTTAGGTAAATTGGTTGTCCAGTTGGGATTCCATTATTGATTTTTATTAGCTATACTGATGACACTTTTTTTTTTTTTTTATATTTCTTTATTTTGTTCACACCATAATAACAATTACATATTGGCTTTACAATGCACACTTATACACAGTAATACAGTGGTGGCCCTCCATGCCCCCACCCCGCCTCCTGTACACAACTGCTTAATGACATATTGGTGGGTCATCCTCTGCCACTCTCCGCAGATACCAGGTTGTCTGGTGAAAAGTAGTATACAATTGCCGTTTCGCGGCGTCATCTAGGAGATCAATGTAACTTTCCCAAGAGGAGAAAAAATTTGCCACCTTAGATTCCCTATCCAGAGTAGCCTCCAACCAGTCCATTCTGAATATAAAATGCAATTTTCTTTTAAATAAAGTAAATGAAGGTGCCACCGGGCATACTGATGACACTTAATATCCGAAATAAGTATTTATGAGAGATACTGTACACAACTGTTACCATACAAAACGAGTTGTTACTGATTATCAGAGTTGGAAATACTCAAGGAAATTAAGTCTAAGATGAAGAGAGATGTATTAACTTAAAGAGTAAATCTATTTGCACCTCTGTTAATCATATACAGAATAAAGAACTGATTGAATGCTTTATTAAAAACATGAAACACACAATACACTACAGCATGAAATTAAACAGCACAGGAGAAGACAAAATAATAATAATTCAGTAAACCCAAAACTTCAGCCCATAACTTCTGCAGAACAGAGGCATAGGGGAAGATTAAACTGAAATTGGGACTAATTCCAGTATTAAGTGATTCACTGGGTGTGCAGTGCTCCAGACTTTGGTATAAGTATCTTTCCAATGTGCAAATGTACAAAATTACTCTGAGTCATTTTGACTGGCTTTTAACTAGTAGTTATTATAAAGGAAATTCCTCCCCCTTTCCAATAGCTATAGTTTAGAATCATGGGCAAAATAAAATGTTTCTTAAGAAATTGAGGTCTAGGTGGCCATCTGGCCTCCATCTATTCATTTTGGGCCAGATCCAGATTTAACAATAGCTAATTTACATATGCTGCATGCATAAATCTGGCTGTAGGAACGAACTGCGCATGCGCGAGGCAGATGTTACGCATCGTATCTCTGATTTACATAACTTGTACGAAACTCCATACAAAATAAATATGCAAGGAAAAGTTAAGGCAGGGTTTTGAACTCGTAAAACAGCTAAGTTACGTGCGTGCAAGGGGAGTGCCCAAAGAAGTGCATTATACTTAGTAGTAGCACGCTTGCGTATGTAAAACGACCTTAAGTCTGGATCTGGCCCTTTGTTTCTAACTTTGATTGTTGCCCATGTGGCTTAATGAATGTCAGTGATATTTGTTTCATACGTTGACAATTTGATTTATTACAAAACATTATTTATTGTAATGGCAACTGGTTGTGTTTTTACAAATAGGCACACAGTATCAAAATTTCAAATCTCAAATCAGACACCTAGTGAAATGCAGTTCTACAAGGCAGCGGAATTGTTCTGTGCAATTGTTGTCACTTATTGTGTTTACATGGCTCTTGAGCAATACGCGATAAAAGAAAAATAAGAAATAAGCTTTAATAGGAAACAATTGTGTGAAATAGTTTTTTTGTGTCAGGGCTCTGGTTATGCTAATTTCAATATGTATGGAGCAACATATGTCCTTATACAGGACCACCATTGGGGGGGGTCCTCTCTCAGGCCCACAGCTCATGGGGGCCCGCCATCATTACAGCACCAACGCACAGGGAAGAATTTCCCCAAGAACTGGCCAGATGGTAACCCAGGTCCACGGGCCCCACCCACGCAACGTCACTGATGATGTCACATAGCGGGCGAGGTCCACGGGGGTGTCCAAGGCCCCACAAATTCTGAAGGTGGCCCTGTCCATATAACAGTGTTTAAAACAGAACAGAGTATCCACATCTGAGCTGGAAGTGCACATATGCAAAATGCGGTTATTTTCTGATATTTGTCATAGGAAACCATACATTTTGCATGTGTTTGGATTTGTCGCATTTTTATGAACCAGAGGCACAGATTTTTCCATCTTTACTCTCCTGCAAGATGGGTACAACTTTGCCATTGCTTATACGTAACTATTTTATACTAATGACTAATCATCCCATACTTCTTGCACCCCAATAATAGACACAGACAATTGTTACTTCATCAAAATTAAGAGGTCTCTGTTTATAAATCATATATATAAAACAATCTTTATGTGGTCTATGCCAGATAAATCCAGCCAAAATTATCCAATGGATACAAAACATCATAAAACCAAGGTGAAGGGGCCTTACCTAGATGCATTAAAGTCATAGAATCCCACAAATCTTATTGGCAAGACACCAACCCTATTGTACAGTATAACCCAGCTGCTACTGTGTCACGGTGTGGGTCAAAAATACAATGAATCAGGACGGTGCCAATGATTATACGATCACCCTTAACTGGGTACCTGTTGTGATCCAACAGAGAAATGGTGGTCCATGGATGAGCGCACCTTTGAAACATATCGGCAAATGAGTTTAGAGGTGTATGTCAGTAGGGTTAGTAATGACATACAGTATTTTTAAGTTTAAATTAAAATATTTAAATTGCCTTCTTTTAGTGGTATCTAAGTAATAGAACACAATTTAAATGCCTATTTATTTTATTTTAGTTGTTTACAAAGAGGCACATAAAACAAACAAAAAAACAAAACAAAAACCAACTCAATGTGTTGAGGTTGATTAATGCATTGGGTGATTAATTTAAAAATATTTCCTTTGCTTAGACGGTTACACCAGTCCTAGACATTTTTAATGGAAGTAACAAACAGAAACCGATGCAAAGTTTTCAAAGCTTGCTCCCAATTTGCATATACTGAGTACTAAAAATGGCTGTAATCACTCCTAAAGGTACATTTTCCATTTTGAGCCGTATTCAGAGATCTGTTTTATCAGCTAGTTCCGTGCGTATTTTTACGATCTGACCAACTGCGCATGCATAGTAACTTTATTTACGTAGTTACCATAGACTATACGAGCGGAAGTGCCTTACGGATGGATCTGTGAATCGCACGTTGGTAAATACGGACGGATATGCGACGCAAAAATGCGCACAGGAAAATTTTTATAAAAATGGGTGGGGGGAGGCATTTTAATGAGGAAAAGTGGGCGCGACTATCATGAATTGCACGTACGGAGGACACATATGCACGGGTAGGCACTCGGAAAGTTAGAGGTGTTCTATAGCGGCGGAAGTCTCCGACAGCACAGCCGAGAGAGGGGAGTGTCATGCTTGTGAGGGGGTTTGGCCTGCAACAGAAGTGCGTATAATTGCGATCTGATCGCCACACGGATCTCTGAATACGACCCTTTAACTCTAGATCAGTTTCCTGAATCTGAGGTCGTTTTTCCCCCAAATCTTCTGATTTGTAATTGATTTAAAGACATATATTAAACAATGTTATTTTATTTCCTGCATTTCTTTGGTTCTCATTATCAGGATGTAGAAGCTTTTGTCTGTGGTGATTTATAATATTGACACACTTCAATGTTGCCATTTAACCTCTGTGAAAGTACTGTAAATCAAAAGCTCATTCTTAAAGAAAGCATTCCCCATTGCACTCTGTGTGCTTGCTTCTTCTGCCTTTTCTTAAACAGAAGCTTAATTGGTTCCCATCTTAAAGACAAGAGATTAGAGTGTCTAGTCACTGTTGACCCTGCTAAGTGGATGGATATGAGAACATCTTACAAGAGAAAATGATATGTACAATAACATTGCATTGACAGAGCTGGTGGATTTGCTTTAAACTTACATAGCGACTAATGGTTTCTAAAATATCAGAAAGGAATTTCTTCTTTTTAACTCATAGTGAGTTATTGCAAAGTGCAATAGAAAGTCAAAAGTCTTTGTGAAATCAAGAAAACTTATTAACCTTGGATTAATCACTATCATATGCAAGGAAATAAACTATCATAAATATACAGTGAATGAATTCAAAATAAGACATTTCTCATTATGTTTATTTTCAAAGCTTTTAGTGCACTGAGAGGCCAAAATTGGTAAATTTCCAAATATATAAAGCCCAGTGGGTTATCCATCAAATATAAATAAATACATGTTGCACAAAACTAAAATAAACTAAAAAATGTAGTGTTTATTTCTCATATGGCACTGTCCTGTTTTATAATATTGGTAGTACAAATCAAGTTAAATTAGATGATAGGGTCTTTTTAAGATGCACCAAAGGCTACACATTAATTTCCACTCTATATGAGGTTTTAGTACCAAAGCAACATTTGATTCCAACCCCAAATTACTATGGGGATAATTTGTTGGGTTACTATGTATCCTCTATAGTAGTAACCCAACAGATGTAGTTGAGGGGGGCAGGGTGCACTTTCTTAGTATTACTGACAAATAGATACTTACAGTGCAACTCCTACTTCAGTGCCTACTCAAGGACTATTAGTAGCTGACCCACTGATACAGGCGTTGCATGGTCCGCAGACACTAAGCACTGTGGAGTTAGGCCAGCCAATGTGTGTGTCCATACACTGACTGAAGGCTGAAGAAATGCTCCCAACAGCATTACACTGATGTGACATCTGAGCTGCTGGAAGGCTCTCTATAAGAAGCTGCACTGTGCCGACCATTTATATTGCCCACTCTCTTACCTAAAAGTACAAAACAATTTTGTAATTTTAAATAAGAAATGAACCTCCTCTACATATACTGTAGGATGTAAGGCAAATGGAGAATATACATCAGATTTCTTCTTCATTCCTGCCATTTTGCATTTTCCTCTGATCCCATATTTCTCTATGGGAATGGAGGAGAAAGAGGAAACCGAGGGGTTAATGCTATGGGCACGAAGGGTTTAAATCCCCTGCAGTGGGATACCCCATTGGCCACTTGGCACCTCGTGGCTGGAGGGGACCAATGGGAATGGGGTGGATCAGCTGTCCTATAAGGGAAGCTTTGGTTTTTTTTTAAGAGGGAGCGTGGGGGCATATCAAACTGCCCACAGGACCGGAGGAGGATTATTTCTTTACCCACCATAGCCCACCCGTAATCTAAAGTTGTCATTAGTCTTAGTGCGCTAGCTTAGTTAGGGAGTGTGGATAGTCTATTGTATAGTCAGTTGGTTGTTTTGCATAGAGTGTTGTTAAGGCGTTCTAGGTTAAAAATTGGTAAGGGTCTGCAAATATCTTTTAATGTTTGATTATGCAATTGGTGTAAATCACACTTGAGAAAACGCAAGTGACGTTAAGGTTGTTATTTATTTGTTTATTTGTTTGTTGTGTGGAAGTTGCTTACAACACGTGACTGGCGTGTTTTTGGCTAGGTTTTGTCCTGGCGGACGAGCCTTTTATTGGTTAAGTTGGTTTAGGTAGTTAATAAGGTAGTTAATTAAGGTGTAGGACTGTTAATTTTGTTATATGACTACAAACTGCCTATTCTTTGCCACCTTTTAACTGATGCCCCTTTCCCATTTTAATTCCCCTAATAAAACAGCCATGTCTTTGTGCAAAAGATCGTGTCTGCCTTGATTATACAGTACTTGGGGGGTTTATTGGTCGGGTTGGGCCATGGGGTGTTATCAATGTTTGGGGGTTTATGCTATTTTCATTACTCCTGGAAGTGAAATGCTTTGTGAGTTTTATAAAATCCTAACACTGAACCAAAGAACTGTAAACAGGGCATGAGCAGGGATCCACGTTCACATTCATGTTGTATCCACACATCATTACCAGCACTTGCAAGACCATTCCTATCGCTCACAGAATCTTCTTACAGCAGGACTCTACTTTAAGTTTTCTTATCCATTCGCATAGTGATCAGGGGCCGTATTTACAGATCTGTTTTTACGGCGGATTGCACGCATATTTTTAGCAGATTAACTGCACATGCGTACTAACTTTTTCCATGCAAATTACGTAGTACTTTAAGCTGGTGAGTAGCACTTAGGGACATACGTACAGGTTTTTTCCCGTACGGTAGAAGTTAAATGAAAGTAAGTAGGGGGGGGGCATTTAAATGGGCATTTGAGGGCGTGGTTAGATAAATACGCAAGTATGTAAGTACAATCGTAGAGATAAAGGTGCCCTATGGAGGCGGAAGTCACTGAAAACCCATCCGGCCGAGGGGAGTGTCATGGGTGTTGCCTTACTACATGCGTGCGTAAAAACACACACGTAGTAAATACGGATCTGTGAATCCGGTCCCAGAAGGTTTGACTGGTTGACCCTACAAATCTCCACCTATACCCCTCCCACTTGAGACCACAATCCACCCCCCTATTAAAATTGACTGTCAAAATTCGGAAGTATGGTTTGAGCAGCTTTACATTCAGATTCGCAAAAGCAGACATTTTCCAATTGGACCACTCAGAAAATGCCCATTTGTTTGAAGTCTGGATCCAGTCCACCGTCTCTAACATCTAGTGGTTGCAGCTGGTCTCATTGCTCATTGCAGAAGACAAAACAGTGGCAGCCAGAAAATTTCTGAGTGGGAGTATGCTAGATGTTTAAGTAAATGCTGAACATACATCTGCAACTAGTGTTTTATCGGTCTAAACACTTCTGGCTGAAATCTAGACACCAACACAGTCTAAACAATAATACTGGGCACAGCTACAAGAGGGCTGCTGCAACAATTCATGCTTTTCTAACATTATCACCACAGAGGTTTCTAGTGTAAAAAATGGGCTCTGATTGGTCAGTGCATAACAAAGAAGCTATGATTGGTTATTTAGTTGCATGGAACTGGATCCAGACTCTTAATGCACAAGGGCACAGGTAATCCTGCTGGATCTTGCCTGCCATGCATGCAAGTGGAAGCCGATCCCCGCGCTAATACAGTTACGCAAACAGAGCATGATTAACACACCTTCAATGTACTATTTACACAAAAATTTTACATTGATTAGCTAATGCTAATATGCAGCTGAAGTAGAGGAACTTTCAATCATGTCACAAGAATCACTCTTTGGAACACTGCTTCTTCTATCAGAAGCTCAAAAACATTTTCTTCTTGATCCAAGCTACCAGAAAGCTAAAGGTTAATTATTTGGGGCCCCAAAACTTTCTTGATATAATCACTATTAACCACCAGGGGCCTGATTCACACCTAAGAAGCTGCTATTTAAGTAAATGACTACTGCGCATATGAAGTCATAATGACTACGCAAGCTACAAAGTAAAAAGAGGTGTGGCAGTGCTGCCTCTGAGGGAACTTAGTAGAAGCGGGCGGGGGAAGCATTTAGATTAGATAGAGAGGGAGGGCATAGCAATGTCCGTGAGCATTTTCCCTACTTAGAAGGGGGGGGGAGGGGCCCGGACAGATAGGTGCGGATATATGTGTAACGAAACTACGGAAGTGCAAATCCAGTCCCAGATCCCTATTTAATTACTATTCTACTGCAATCTGACAAAATATTTTTTTTTTTACTTATCAATTCCAGTATAGAATTTGACATGTTCCAAAAATAGTTTAAAAATTACAAGAACATACTGTGTTATGAAAATGAAGTTATTTTGAATCACTGAATTAAGAAAATATTATGACAAATCTCAATTTCAAAAAAGTCCAAATAGATTAAACTATAGTATCAGCATGAGTATAAATTACTACAAATAAACAAAAAAAAGGGGGTTGAAAATACCATTAGGTATTAACAAGAGAAACAGCAGTTTAAGGTAAACTGATATATAAAACAAAAAGAAAAGAATCTCTGAAGCTGATCTGCCAATCAATAAAAAAAATGCAGTAGCCATAAACTTAAAAATATATATTTATTAAAATAACCACAAAAGTTTAAAATATTAATACGGTACCGTATAAACAACTTAACTAGATCACTTAGGGCCTGATCCAGACCTACGCTCATGAAATGCTCATGTGCGTAGCATGTAGCTCATGTGCGTAGCCAGCGTACCTACAATGCACTCCCATAGGCACTCCCCTTGGTTGTACTTACTTTTGCCATCTTACACCCAGCAACTTTTTAGATTGTAAGCCTTGCGTATTTACGATGCTTAGCATGTCCATACTGTATGGTTTAAATGCCTCATCCTGCCCTCGAAGCGTAATTATGGGTTTCATATGGCAGGCACGCCCCCTCGACCGTATTTACGAGGGTGTAACGCTCAAGGCCCATATGCTCGGAATTTCAGAGCGTAACATCTGCCCCGTGCATGTGCAGTAAGTACAAATGGCCGTTTTTACATTTACGACCATCGTAAAAACACACCAGAGCATAGGTCTGGATCAGGCCCTTAGTTACAATGGGCCTGATCCAGACTAATGTCAATGCGCTGTGCGTGCTAACGCACAGCCTAACCGGCATGCACTCCCTCTGACGCTCTCCAGATTCCGGCCGTAATTACACTCTGTTACGCCGGCTGAAGGCTACCCTAACTTCAGCCGGCGTAACAAGAGTTTAATTATGGCCAGACCTGACCGTAACTACCTAAGCCAGCCCCCCCTGCCTCATTACCCTAGCTCCCCCCGCCTTCCTTCCCTAACTGTTGCGTAGTTATGGCGAGGAACGCCCCCTCAACCGTAACTATGCAACAGTTAGGGTCGCCCTATCCAGACTACAGGATTTCCTTAACTACGCTGGGCAACATCTGCCCAGCGCATGTGCAGATCGGCTAAACAGCCGATCTTACGCACATGCCCGCCGTAACTACGGCGGCGGGTGGAGGTCTGGATCAGGCCCAATTAGAGACCTCAATGACTCTGCCACAATCAAAGAACTAAAGATAAATTGAGCTCTGTAATTGATTTAAAAAATCAGTATTCTGTATAGATACAGTTTAACTTATTGAAATAGACCAATTGCCAGATTTACCAAGCTGCGGACTTGGAAAAGTGGAGATGTTGCCCATAGCAACCAATCACATTCTAGATCTCATTTAACTATTGCATATTAGAGAATGTCAGCTAGAATCTGATCGTTTACTCCACATCTCCACTTTTCCAAACCCACAGTTTAGTAAATCTGGCCCCTATAGTTCAAATAGGCTCTTTCCAGAGGAAAATAGGCAGATGGTATCAAATCAATATGTCCATTAAGGTATCAGATGGAAAGCTAGATTTATAGACAACAAACATGGATGGTTGCTGGCTAAGTAGATAAACCACAAGTAACCTTGGTGGAAAGTTAGTAATGAGCAGCTATAATAAACAAATAAATGGATGGATCTCATCACTCCTGGGGTTTCTTTTGGAAGTACACTCGGATGTAGAGAACTACGTCTTTAGCATTGGTGATCTTGCTCCCACCTAATTAGCCCCAATTCCACGTTCTTTGATCCCTGCTTGTGCTAGCTGTGTTTCGCATAGAGCAACGGTGTGTTCACCCTCAGCCATAAACGTCTGATCTGTTTCCAATCTGAAATATGTCTTTAGTCTGCCGATTGAGAATTATTAGTTTAAATAGGTTATTCCCAGTACATAAACCTGACGCCTTTCTTCTCACAAAGGAGATTTCATCAGAGGTAAAAAAAACTATTATCTACGGTGGAAACATGTTGATGGAAAGAAAGTAGTGCAAACAAATGCGTCCCTTTCCAGAAGGGGATGTTTTCAATATTAGTGATCCTAATCCAAATAATAAAACACCCAATTATCAGTGTGCAATTTTTTGCTGTAAACAAATGTGCTTAGATAATAATGTAATTAAGTTACAATTTACTCTTGATGTGGTAAGTCAATCTTTATTGTTTTTATTCATTTTTTTTTTTTTTTTGTTGCTTTGTTTTTTTCAGATTGTAAGCCTTGCGTATTTACGATGCTTAGCATGTCCATACTGTATGGTTTAAATGCCTCATCCTGCCCTCGAAGCGTAATTATGGGTTTCATATGGCAGGCACGCCCCCTCGACCGTACTTACGAGGGTGTAACGCTCAAGGCCCATATGCTCGGAATTTCAGAGCGTAACATCTGCCCCGTGCATGTGCAGTAAGTACAAATGGCCGTTTTTACACTTATGACCATCGTAAAAACGCACCCGAGCATAGGTCTGGATCAGGCCCTTAGTTACAATGGGCCTGATCCAGACTAATGCCGATGCGCTGTGCATACTAACGCACAGCCTAACCGGCATGCACTCCCTCTGACACTCTCCAGATTCCGGCCGTAATTACACTCTGTTACGCCGGCTGAAGACCACCCTAACTTCAGCCAGCGTAACAAGAGTTTAATTATGGCCAGACCTGACCGTAACTACCTAAGCTAGCCCCCCCTGCCTCATTACCCTAGCTCCCAACGTCTTCATTCCCTAACTGTTGCGTAGTTATGGCGAGGAACGCCCCCTCAACCGTAACTATGCAACAGTTAGGGTCGCACTATCCAGACTACAGGATTTCCTTAACTACGCTGGGCAACATCTGCCCAGCGCATGTGCAGATCGGCTAAACAGCCGATCTTACGCACATGCCCGCCGTAACAACGGCGGCGGGTGGAGGTCTGGATCAGGCCCAATTAGAGTTACAATTTACTCTTGATGTGGTAAGTCAATCTTTATTGTTTTTATTCATTTTTTTATTTTGTTGCTTTGTTTTTTTGATTTACTGTTTTACTGTATAAAAAATGTAAAGGGCAGCTGGTTTCTGCAAGCTTCTCACTCCAGATCTTTGATAATGATCTCATTCCATCTTGGTTATTATTCTCCCAGAAACAATTTACATAAGACACATAAGCAATGTTTACATTTCATCTGTCATTTTTGTCTATTTCTTCACCTCTGCAAACATTATACATTAGTTTATATCTTGCGATAACGTATTTATTGTGAAATGTGAGGCCCTAATGCTACAGCTTAGATGCACCATGTATTATAATAAACACTGGTCAAAAATTATTAAATATCTCCCCTCTGTAAGATAAAGGGTAACAATTAATGTCAAAATAAAATGCCACATAAAATGCAATTGTTTGAGTGTGCAAACAGAGCCAGATCCTAAGCTACGTATGCTAGCGTATTTACGCTAGCCGGTGATGTAAAATCGCCCATTTGTATTTACTGCGCATGCGTGCAGCAGATGTTACGCCACGTAGCTCCTAACGTACATACCATCAACGTAATTATGAACGAAGGGGCGGGGGCATCAATACGATACCCGTATTTACGCTTTGGAGGCAGAGGGAGGCATTTAAATTGTACAGTATGGACTGGGTTTGGCCGTCACGTATGTAAATCCATTACGTACGTCAGTACTTAAGCTATAAAAAGTTAAGGAAATGTTTGGGCAGTGTAACACGGCCAAAGTACGTATGTGCAAGGGGAGTGCCTAGGAGAAATGATGCTAGCGTAAATACGCTACGCATTGTAACATAACTAGCCCGTAGGTCTGGATCTACCCCATAGACATTTTCATCTATTTGTATCTTGTACTGTGATGTCTGAAACTGATGGGAAAGAGAAAGTTTCTCCCTCTTTATATATAACAGGCTTTGGGCTGGTAGGTAGGCTGTCTGGTTGTGTCCATTCCTGCCTTCACTATCATGAAAAGAAATTATGTAATAAGGGTTTATGTGTTTTTTCCTATATCACTTCTGTCATCAGCTGTATTGTCATAACTTTGTCTTCATATGCTTTATTTTTTGAGACAGTCAACCTAAGAAGTACATAACATGTATCTCTCACAATTATAAAAGACTGGTCATGTTGTTTGTAATTAGTGGCACTGTTCAGTGGGCCATGGCAAGTGGTGTAATGGCTAGCTTATACTGGACAGAGTTAAATGTATCACAATGGGCTGGATCCAGACTTAAGAAGAAGCTTGAGAATAAGAGAGGAAAGTTACTCCTGGGCAAAACCATGGTGATTTCAGGGGGAGGCAAGTTAATTTTATTATTTGCTTGCAGGGATATATCTTTGAATTGCTTACTGCACACAGATACAGACCAGCTTGACTATCACACTGTTATTTAGACTTGGGATAGGAAACATCACCTCTCAATTCTAATACTGTTTGCAACAGATGAAATATGATTCCCGGAAACAACATGGTTTAGCCCAGGAGTAACTTTCCTAACTTTCCTCTCTTAATTTCAAGCTCCATCTTAAGTCTGAATCCAGCCCAATGTATCCATTGTATAAATGGAGTTTAAAAACATCTGACTTGTTTGGGTAAATACATTGTTCAGGTTTCATAAATCAAATTTTGCAACTTTACTAAAAAATAAAAAATTAGAAAGCGGAATACTGTGATTCCTAAAACATAATGTTTAAGTCACTGGCATGAATTTCAGTTTTGCATAAAATAGCATAAATTATAATCCATATTAATCATTTTTGACAATTTTCCTTTTGTTTACCAGAAAAATTAAACAAAAATACTTATTAGAGTGCATATCATTTTGTGTGATGGTAAGGCGTAACAGATAAGTTCTATTAAACAAATTTATTTATACAAAACAAAACAAAAGGTTAGACTTCCATAACTTAGTACAGGAAAATCTTTGAGAAGGTAAAAACTAACTATGCAAATAAACCATATGTATGAAAAGAAACTGTCACATGTCAAATCACAAATTATATTTCTAGAAATAATGAAAGACCGAAAAGGCAAACAAATTTACATTGCTTAAGTCACACATGGTTTATCACAGCAGTATAGGGTCCCAGCAGCACAAAAGAGCTAATATTGTTATACTGTTATATTACAATAATGCTGACCCATTCCTACAGCAGCATCACAAATCAATACCTCTGTGAAATCCTTTGCAGTAATGACCCTTTCGTGATCATTATGGTTATCATAGTACAAATCAATATTCATTTATACTCAGCAGACATGTAATCTAGGAAGAGACATTTCCTATTTGCTCTCTCTGTACAAAATGCTAGAAGCCTGGGAAGTACTGTAGCTAAAATATATAAAACTAATGTAGTAATTTCTGCAAATATCATTTTGCAGACTGTAAATTCTATAAGAGAGGCTATTTCTATCTGTCAGATTATGATAGATAATTTATTTATGTAAAATTCAGAAAATATTTGAGTTCCATTTCTGAAACAATGTCACCATCAGGCAATGCATTTGTATTAATTATAAACAATTACTAAGAGATTGTTTCCATCTAAAATCACTTACGATATTTATTCTTTATGGTGTCTTCACGAGAACATTCATATAATGGTTTTAATGCGTCAAAACAGCTGAGAACTCACTTGGACAACATTCAGTCATACTTTACACCCTTAACAAGATAATTGACAAAGATTTGGTTTGTTCGGTTGATTAAAGTTATAAAGACCTCTGACCCCTGATGCTAATGCAGCCACCTTTCCAGATCAATTTATTATAGTCTCTACTTATTATCAGAATAAACGATTAATAAAATATGTCTCCTTTTTAACTGCATCTTATGTGTCAGTGTGTTTATTGCATCTAAGATACTTTCTTACCTAAATTAAAGGAGTCAGGATCATGGTGACAAGTGCACTGTAAGTTCTTTATAGCAGTGTAAGAAAGAAGCAAATAAGGTCACACCAGCGTCATTCACAGCAGAAAGCACCATGGAGGAGAGCGGCAATGGGAAGGAAGACAGCAAAGGTAAGTACATTTTCAGTGATTATTATAGATATATGCTGGAGATTGGAAGGCTGGAGAAAGGCAAGAAGGGACATATTGAAAGGCTGGAGAAAGACAAGAGAGGGCATTTTGAAAGGCAGAAGAAAGACAAGAGGAAGCTTATTGGAAGGCTGGAAAAAGAGAGGGAATATTGGAAGACTGGAGACAGAAAAGGGGGGATTGGTTGGCTTGAGACAGTGTGTAATGGACAGGACCTACACATGACATGAGGAGCTAAGTATTAGAAAGTGGAGAGAATGAAGGCTTTCTAGTAGCAAAGCCGTTGAAATTCGTTGAACATCTTTTGGAACAGTAATAGATATTTGTCTGGTTTAGTTTGAAGGGGTAGGTAGTTTGCATGATAAATTGAATCAAACTCTTGTTTACCTTCCCCACTTACTTGCCCCACTTACTTTAAGAGCTTTGGACCAGATTCAGATCTCACAGTTACGTATGGAAGAACCTACGACACATAACATCTGTCATGTGCTGTCTGATGTTGAATGTCAAAGGGACTTTACGCAAGAAACTTGCATTAGTCCCCTTAGGTTCGTATTTGTAAATCAGGGCCTTTGACTTTAGCTCTGGGTAAAGCGCATTGGGGACTATTTTGTGCATCATTGCTGCTCCATGCATACAGGGTGAGCCAGTAGTTGTTGGATTTAACCGTTCCCATATTATGTGCTATACTTAATTGCTAAGATTAGCCATTCCTTTTTTCCGAGTTTGTTGTAGAAGGTGCTCTGATTAAAACCATGCAGGCGGTAGTGTGGGTGAGTAAAGTGTAGGGCAGATTGTTGTGATCTCTCTTCCAGGTTTGGGTAGCCAGCTGGACCACAGTGAAAGACATCTGCCAAATTTGGTTAGTAATAAAAAGTGTGTTTTAATCTACACGGGACCCTAATGGTGGTGGGTGAGGTGCGCTGGCAAACCCAGTACAGTGCATGCTCAGCCATCTCATAGGCCAGATCATGAGACCTTCCTACCGGAGAGTGAGTAAGATGCTCTTTGTCAACCGGTTGAGGTGACGTGCACTAATAAATTTTCTTTCCAGGCTTGTAGATCAGCTGACCCATTTACAGCAAGAAGTGGATGCTGCCTGTTCGTCAAGGGTTCTGTCTCAGGGCAAATGCCAGTGAGCCAACCAGGTGAGTGCCTGCAAGACGACCTTTCCTGTACACTTTCACATATTGTATAGTGGTGACTAGGATAGAGCCTGTATAATATGACAGGTACTTTTATATATAGCAGAGACTAGAATGCTGTCTCTATTGTAATGTAGTGACTAGGATTTGCTTTTTACAAGATTGTATTTTATTATACTTACATGGATAGTGTAATGTAGGATGGTCACCGGTATTAAACAGTAAATTAAGGAGGAGGGTGCAAATTTATAGTTTGCAGAGTGGGGCCGACCAGCCCTGTATATAAAGGAAGAGCAAACAGAGGCCTTATAGGTAATTTTGGCGTGTCTAATCATAAAACATCTGTAGTCTTATTATATGTATTTCATTAAACACCAGACGTATATGCAATACGTCCGGTGGTCTGAATACGGGCCAATGTGCCTGAGAAAATAATTCTTACTTACAGTTTAATTAGGAATGATGCTTTAAACATGATATGTTTACAGATGGCAATGGTAGTTCCCACAGATGAAATGCCATACGTTATGTGAATGCAAAAAAAGAATGTAATGCACATTCATTATTTATTCAAAAAGATTGATGTTTTTCGATTTAAACAGTACCATGATATCCATATTATTTGACTTAATGAACATTCCAAAACTAGCCTTAAGATGATTGATAAACATAAAGCCTTCACTATCATGAAAAGAAATGATGTAATAAGGGTTTATGTGTTTTGTCCTATATCACTTCTGTCATCCACATTTATCTTATTGAATAAACACTAATGGAGAGTCAGAATAAAATGTGATACTACTTAGAGAATTATGACGTTATTTTGATTTGA
>WWET01006181.1:62639-75181 GCA_011038615.1 Limnodynastes dumerilii
ATGTGGAACAATGAATTTATAATTTTGAAATAATTGTTTCTAACAGTGGGGTCCTAATATATTGTTGTTTTGATTTTATATGTGAATTTGTCATATATCATAATTAAAGTTTTATATATTTTTAAATACCATTGCCAGTTAATGTTCATTAATACCACCTATAGATTAGACTAACTTTTTGAATTGAGCACTGTCTCTTTATATGTATATTTTGTGTTTATAGAGAAACCAAATGATTAATATTATCATAATTCTTTTAACGCTAAACTTTTTCCCTCTCTCTAACTTTTTTATACTAAGTGTGGCGTTTGAAAACAAAGATTGTTAACCACAAACAATGAAATGTTTGCTGCTAAAGACGGATTGTATCAGCCATTTGCTGGACTGATGTGTCCGGAAGATCTCGGATGGAAGAAAGAAATGCTGGCATGGAAACGGGGCAAGATGACGTGATTTTAAGAAAATTGCATCCTTAAGCCCTGCCTTCTGCCTGCTAATGCATGCTGCTGTACAATGCATAGTGTTACTAGGCATGGGGTGGGGTTTTATGTTGCAAATTGTATCAAGCTGTCTTTTAGTCAATCACTGTAAAGAATTTTATTTGGGGGGCGGTTTAATTATGAATGTAAACCACTCCCCTTTTATATTTTAACTCCTCCTCCTTCTTATTTTTAACCCCACCCACCATTCTCTCATACTCACTACAGCTCCCTTTAACACACACACACACACACACACACACACACACACACACACACACACACACACACACACACACACACACACACACACTCATTCTCTCTCTGTCCTTCTCACAACTACTGGTCAAAATTTGGCACTTGTCTTCCATGGAATAAAGATCAACATACCTGAACAATAGAGCTCACATCTTTATGTGGGTCTGGGTCCCTTAGTTCTTGTTTCATTATCCTCAAAATGGGAGATTACCAATTCGGGGGCTGACAGACCTCTTCTGCTAATATTTTTTTTTACCTTATTCATTTTATTTGTACCTTATTAGCTATGGTGGGTCCTAGAGCCTTCTCGTCTTCTACATATGGCTATTGTTATACTCTGTTAATTGGTTGTCTGCCTTAATACCCTTATCCTTTCTTACTCCTCCCTCTTTTCCTCTTTTTTTTATAGAATACTACACTGGTTTGTGTTTCTTTATGTCTTTTAATGTCTAAAGTTTCTATCTTTCTCAGGCAACTCTGCGTTTTAGATGTCCTTGTTTTGTTATGATGTCATATGTGTGCCTGAAAAAAGGCAGTTATGTGTTTTCTGTACTGCTTATTTACCTGCCAAAATCAAATAAAAACAATCTTTAGAAAAAATAAAATTGCAAGAGTTTTAAAACACAGAACACAAGGCAAAAGCACAATTACAGATCATCACTATTAGTTTACCTCAAATGACAACCTCTGTGGGCCCATGTCTGCCATATTTCCTTCAGTCATCCTCTTTCTTTGCTGCTCTTTCACTGATGTTCTTGGACCTCACACCACCATCATCAGCAGCACATGTACAAAAACATACACAGATTTTTTCCATTATTTACTATCTCTCTCCCTATCTTTAACAGCTACTGAATGGATTTTTGTTTAGCAACCTGTCAAAACTAGATTTCCTGTGCATATACTTTGAGCTATTTGTGTTCTAAATTAACAGCAAAGGGTATTAGTTCAGGCAGAGAATGCACCTTTAGTTTAGATTGTGCAATAACATGTTCTGCTTCTTCACTAAATAAATTGTATGTCAGTGAAAAATCCAAATGAAGGTCTTTTTTTTCACTCATTGCTTTCTTTAACATTTGTTTTTGTAGCAGCCTTTGCATGGGTTTTTACTGATTGAACACTATACAATTGTTGGGTCGATAGGCCTGATAAATGGCCAAACGGCTGAATGCTGTAACCACCCACTTTACCATGATAAACAAATAAACAGACACAATAAACACTCGGAGGAATATATTGGATTTAAAAAAGGGGGCTCAGTTTTATTAATTTGTCTCTAATTGGAACTGGATTGAAGACTATATGATTTAGGCTGAAAAGGTGGCCACAGAAACAATGGCGGTCAGGATTCTTATAACCAACGCCTATTCAAAACTATACTACAATTTGGGCTTCATGGGGCAGGTGAACTAAACGAGTGCATCTATAAACCAAAGCCACTCCCCATTAACAATGAGGGTGACTATAACCGGGATTCGGCCACCAGGACCGACATCCAATTTGCAAGCTAAAAGCTGGTGCCTCAAACCATGACCGCTCAATGTAACAGAGTTCCTGCCACTATGCGCCAAACTCTATACCCGACCCCCATTACTGCCGCCAAGTTAAGACGCCCTCAAGCGCCTCCGCCTGCCACCTCCTCACTCTGCAGACAGGGTCCCTAACAAATCAGAAATAAAATTAATCATCCCTGCCTCGGACAAGTGAACCCCATCTGCTCTATATAATTCAGGCCTATCAAAATTTATGGTGACATCAGAGATTGAAAACCCCCCAATCATCCGCATGAACCGGGACATGGCTGCATTTAACTTTTTTATTGACTTTTCAATTTTTTGCACTGAATTCGCCCCCTGCCATTCCTTTCTCAAAATTATATGGGACCAAAAATTCTTGATTGCCGGTCACTGTTTCCGAACCGCCGCCAGGTCCCTTTTAATAGCCCAAAAAAGGTTGCAAGACTCTAGAGAGGTCAGGTCATTACCCCCTAGATGCAATACTAATAATGATTCAAGAGGATATTTTTTCAAACCAGCCCATTTTAAGCCCCTAATGCCCAGCTATCTAATGGAACCCTGAAAACCCGGGAAACGCTCGCGATGAGAATCAAAGAACCGACTGGCCCAATAAACAAAGGACTGGCCCACAATCCACACATGCTGCTTTGGAATTTGCACACCTGTGACAAAATGTGGAGAGAAAATGTTATTAAAGCAATTAATAAAACAAAACCTACTTAAGTCCTTAACACCAAATAAAAGTCAAAAAGAACAATTCCTCTTATCCTATAAGCGCTACATTTAACAAGAAAAACCAGAGCACAAAAAAGAGGGGGTAGAAGGGGGTGGGAGATGAACAGGACCCGGCCACAAGTAAAACCTAACGGAGGTGAACAACTTCCAAAACCCTCAAGGCCACCTAATGCCAATCTGGCGCCTTACTAAAAGGGAAAAAGGAAGAAAAGCCCTCCGTGCCCCTGTGAAGCAAGCAACCAATGTCTAGGCTTGCCTGCAACAGTTTCCTGCTCACTAATAACCTATTTATTTAACCTAATGTACCTACGATATGCTTGTGACTTCCACTGTCCCAAGGCCATAATGGACTCTGTGGAGTGGCCTGCAGCAGTGGCGGAAGTGGCAACCCCTATCCTAAAGCAATAAGTCCCGTAAAACGAGTCGTCGAGACCCAGCTCCCTCATGCATCGCTTAAAAATAAATGCAAATTGGTAACGCATATGGTGACCCCCAACCCTATGGACTAACCAATTTTCCGCGCTAGAGCCAGTGGGCAAACAGACGCGTTAACATAGGGCAATATAACTACTCGCCTCGCTTGTCCACCTTTGAACAATGTATCTTACAAGACACACCGGTCTCTGAGATAACCACATTATGGTAGCATAAACCGAAATTTTTAGCTGTCTTCTCCATCGCCACCAATTCGCAAACCCTAAAGGCATCTAAGTAAGCCCACGAGAAAGCAACCTAGAAGAGCCTGCTCTCAATTTCGTCAGATGCAACGCCGGCGACCATCGAAACTAGGCGCTCCAATAACGCAACATCGATAACGTCTTCTTGAACCGGCCTCATCCTAGCCCATCCCTATAAAATTTGGTTTATCATAAACAACTTGGTGTAATCTTTCTCGCCATGCAACCTTGTGAAAAGAGACAGACCAGCGAGACAAGTGTCCATGGAAGCCCTGGACCGCCCCTGAGAATATTCCTGTCAAATAAATTCTAATAACAATGCTTGCTTTGACTTGCCAACTAAACCTTTCAACCCTACAAATTGAGTCCACTCACCCCAAGCCATGCTATACGTTTTCAAAGTGGAAGGGGCCAGAGAGCTGTTGGCTAAGTCCTGGAGCCCGGCAGCGCAACCTGCCAAAGATGAGACGGGCAAGGTAAGCCCCAAGATCTAGCCTCTGGTGCCAGCTCACCAAACCTCCACTAGTTAAAACACAAAAGAGCATCAGCAATCTTATTAACCACCCCAGACATGTGACATCCCCGGAACTGGATATTATTCTGAATGCAACTTAGCACTAACCTAAGCAGCAAATTCACAGTGCCGGTGGAGAAGAGGCCCACTGTTTATTGATGGACTGGACCACTCCCAGATTGTCACACCAAAACGAGATGGGACAAATGTTGGATTAAACAAAACTTTGCTGCCATTTTTTTGGCACCACTCCAATAAGGGAAATCACTAAGCCTAGTATTGGAAGCTCTGCACCTTCTCCCAAACAACCTCCAGCATCAGCCTAGTCAACTGGAGGTTGTGTGGGCACCTCGCACAAATACTTTGTTCAACCCGCAACTTAAAATCAAACATGAAACCGTCCTGCAGCAACAATGCGGCCTGCTGTAAAGGGTATTTATCTAGCCAATGGCGTAAATTATTGATTATTATTGGAGACAGAGCCTTGCACAGGAACCCTGGGACCGGAACCTCCCCGGTTGACTGAACCAAAGAAGGTATGGCAGTCTGTGGAAGAGTGTGAGCCATTGCATCGAAAGCAGGCATGCTTGTATTTGCATGCACTGTCTGAGTGCAGCGGAAGCTGTTAAATGCAAAGCATTTCCTGTGCACTGCTGAGGAGGGCTGGACCCTAAGCTGTTGTGATTTATGAAAGGACTGACCGTCACTTCCCCTTTAGGCGGTTGGGACACCCGCATCCACACTTCCATGTCCTTTACCGAAAAACCAATTGAAGCTGCCCTGTCATATATTTGAAACTCTCATCGTAGCTGCGCCACAAGCCATCTGTTGTGGTGGCCTGCATATCCTGAATTAGATGCTGATACACCCACAACTCCTTGTACTGGTTGAGGAAAGACAGAGAACTCGTTCACCCACCTAGAGAAAGTTTTGAAGGCAGCCTCGCCAATCCCGTCTTTTGCAGTCGCTGCATCTAGCGCCTTTTTACCCACATGCGTGAGGTAAAAAAGGTCAACAAATCTCCTTTTCTAATCCGCTCCTTCGATGAACTCCTAATATCCCGTGTTATTGCTGTGTAAGGACATTGGGCCAGATCCAGACCTATGTTCTCTTTACATTACAACGCGTGGCGTATTTACGCATCCGTAAATACTATGCACTCCCCTAGGCACTCCCCTGGGTCATACATATTTTTGCAGTTTTACGCTTACCAAACCCTACCTTAACTTTAGCAAGCATAACTGCTGTCGGCCGTAATAGCTGCACGTACTTACGTGTCTAAGCACGCCCATACTGTACGATTTAAATTCTTCACCCTGCCTACGAAGCATAATTACGGCTGTTGTATGTCTGGCACACCCCTTTGTTCGTAATTACGCTGATGATCGTATGGTCGTAAGTACGTTCAGAGTTACAGGTCGTAACATCTGCCATGCACATGCGCAGAACATGCAAAACAGTCATTTTACGACTACAGTGAGTGTAAATGCGCTAGCGGTCGTAGCTCTGGATGTGGCCCATTGTTCTGATGGATGTATCGGCTTCATGTGAGGCCTCCTGCTCCAGCTTGCTTCTGAACGCTCTGTACCTGGTTAATGCTTCTTAAGAAGCTTCATAACTTTCTTTGGTCGAATTTGCGAATCGGACGATCCAGAGCAGGAGGAGCAGGAAGTGTCAGTAGCCACAGGGCACTCACCATCACCTTCGGAAGTAACTGGTACTGTGTCCCGATCCAGCTGAACAGAAGCAGCGGCCTCTTCATCCGCGTGGACTTCCTGCAAATCTAGAACCTCAGTATTCTCATCTGGAATGAAAGATTGGTTAGCATCTTCTGTTTGCTCTCATGCATCAGTCCGCTGGATACTCGAGACACCGCCCTAGGCTCCCTGGAGAAACTGCTTCCCATGGCGTAGGGCCTAGCCGGCGATAGAATACTTGTGGGAAAGTACCTCCAGCTGCACCTGCTGGGTGAGAAGGTGAGGTAACCAATCATCGCAGGTGTCAGGAACAGACATATCGCTAACATGACTGCAATCACTGTGCGAGCCAGTGACCGACGAATGCACAGCAACCTCCCCACCCACGGGGGACCTACGAGTGGATGATCGCGACGCAGTTGCTGACCTGCGGATACTCCTACCCCTCTGCGCCGGAGGACTAGTAGTGGTACCTCTGAAATCCCAGACCCTGATACCCTGAATCCTGGAGACGAGCTGGCGCGGAACGTTTTCTCACTGGCCGTGGCATAATGGGCACGACTCAAACAATGAAAGCAGAGAATACAAGAACCAAATTTGAATTGTGAAAATTAAAATTAACAACAATAAAATACTAATGCAAGCTTCATAACCCCTAGCAATGACTTACCCCACAAATTAGGTGTAAAGTGCAAACAGGAGCAACTGAAAAACTTTAAGCCCCTTAAATGGACCCCAAAAATACCCAAAGGTATTTTGGTAATAGCACAGTGAACAGTAATTCCAATAAAGAGTAATTATCTCCCAAAACAATCAATCACCACTCACTCAGCCGTTATTATATGTGCAGCCACAACCCAGTGGGGCCAGCAATGAGGGTCCCCCAAAATGGCCGCCCTCCCAAAATGGGTGCCAATGTGTGGAACATGTAAGGACATCAGGAGAGCCTGCTCAGCCCTGGATGCTTAAAATATATCCCCCACTAGCCACCATGCCAACCTGAGAAGAATGATTTGCCCCAGGCTGCTCTGCACTCACCCTGCCTGTCTGCTCTGGTATGAACCTCTGGTCCGTTGCCATAAACCGCCATCCCAACCACTGCCCAGCACTCCTGCACCACAAATGCGGACATGCCTGTGAAACCCACGTGGCACCAGAGATATGGACCCGCTGACCGAATATACTGTTTAATCCAAAGTTTTGCCAACATAAGAGCTGATCTAGAGCTGTGCATTCGTCTATGTGGATAGGCAGCAATAAATTGGTCTGTTCGTGTGAAGAACAGGAAGAGGCAGGGAAAGTCAAACACAAGGCTTCCTCAGAAATCTTGCACAATCTCAGGGGATGGTGTAAGTATAAGTCGCAGGCCATTTTTTATTGATATATGGATTTATTTGTCATATAACCAGTGTCGTACACATGGAAAAAATTAAGAAAGAATAAATTTATTTAATTGGTCTGGATTTACTAAGGGTCAATTTTGGCTGCAATTAAAAATCACCAACCATTGCCACAACTTTCATATATACAATGAATATATACAATGATAAGGGGACATTGTATTATTTATTTAAAGAACGGGGAACATGTATTAATTGTATATAGGATTGTGGAACATTGCATTATTTATTTAAGGAATGGATGACATTTATACTTTTTTTTAGGATTGGGGGAAATAGTATTTTTTTTTAAGGAACAGATTACATTTATTCATTGTATATAGGATTAGGGGACATTGTATTATTTATTTATAGAAAGGAGGGCATTTATTCTTTGTATATAGGATCAGGGGACATTTTATTATTCATTTAAGGAACGTGGGACATTTAATCATTGTATATAGGATCGGGGAACATAGTATTAATTACTTATGTAACGGGGACATTTAATTATAATATATAGGATCAGGGGACATTTTGATTGCGGTGGCATGCTCTTAACCATTGGTGTGATGTTGCTTGTGGTACTATAAGGCACAGCATGACCTGCAAAACATGTGCATGCTGTGCCTTTTAGTTTTATATGTGGCAGCATGCTAAGGGTAAAGAGCATGCAGCGCAATGTATTTTTTAATGATCTGGCTGTTTTATATTTTTTATAAAAAAATAAAGGTTTATTGTTTTGTTTTGTTTTTTTTAAGTGATACTCACACCCACTTCTTATTTGCCCTAGTTTTGGGAGAGATTTGTGGCGATTTCCCATTAGTTAATCCAGCAATTTTAAAATCGCTAGAAATTTGACAAAAAAAAGTCACTATTTACAAATCGTCCCTTAGTAAATGTGTCCCATTGCTCATAAACTACCCTACAGTTCTTTTGTTTTTTTTATGGTTGTCTGTAATGCCTGAATAGCGGTGCATTGCTGCAAAGTATGTTCAGTCATTATTCTAACTAGACATATACTGATATATTTCTAAAAGGTTTTTAGATAAATGTAAATAAAAATCTAAAAAAAAAAAACACACATTTGAAATATGCAAACTGGTATATGCTGTTGCAGTACAACCCACGGCTTCTGGGCATATAACTCCAGTTACTTTTTTTCAATTACTGTCATTTTTTACTACTTCCTATCCAGAGTTTCGTGATTTACCACATCCACAAAAAAACTCTAGATCAGCTCCCATAGTAATCCTGTTCCCATAGTAATCCTGTTATATACATTTATTCCTAAAGCACTCATTCTCAAGTCCAGTTTTCTATTTGTAGACAGAAGTTACATGGGAATATTTTTCCATGTTTACATTTAAACATAAAGGAAGATCGATTTAGGAAACAAACTAAGTAACAGCAGCAACAGCAGCTTGAATAAGGACAGGGATATTAAAGGAATGCTTCTCTAATCAGCAGGTAAATCAGAAGTTTATAATAGATAGTAATGGACAATCCATTTCAGGCCTTGCAGGAATGGAACAGTCAATGCATTTTCTGTCCTGCACAGATTATTTTAATATTTTGCATTTGAAAGTCACAGATGTTTTCTTCTCATTTGGGGCTTTAGTTACCTACTTTTGCTAAAATCCTTTATCCTTTGAGAGCGGACTTTCCGATCAAAAGACTTTATCAGCTTTCATTGTTCACCTGTCATTGTTACAAACAGAATTGAAACTTATGCATAATTTACATATAAACAGGCATTATTTCAAATCATATTTTAATTATTTGATGTCGCAAAGTATTTTTGTTTTCAATAAGTACAAGTATAAGTTAAAAAAGATGATATTTGTATGGTGTTCATGTCAAGGCTTCATACAGAATGGAGGGGTGTTTTCCTTTTTGCAGGAGTGTGAAAAAAAGCTGTGAAAATCTTGAACTCTGATTTTTTTCACACATTTCTTTTGACCTTGTTGCCATGCAAGTTCGTGATCAAAAAGCCTGAAAATTTACCTTGTTGTTTTAATTTATATTTATTATTTATGCAACAAATGCAACCAGTATGAGTCTTTTTTAAAGATACAGACACATTTGTAAACCAAAAGCATCTATGATAATTTGCAGCAAATCTAAAATGATTGTGCTGACTTTAATAATCTTTCACTGTTGGTGCCATGTGTATAGCCACCACGGACCTGATCCAAAGCTGCGCTTCCATCTTTATTTCAGATGAAAGCACAGCAAAAATGAGTACTGCGCATGCCCAGATCGGGAGCGCGCACAGAAAGATGGGCGCAAGTGTACCCATCTGTCTGTGTTCGCATCCGACTGCACTGCACCTGTAGAAAGGATATTTAAATGAGAAAAGGGTGTTTTTAAATACTCCGGTAGCTGCTTAACAAACAAGCTCTAGGCTTACACCATCTCTGGGATGATGTAAGCGTAAAGAGCAGCTCACTAGAGCTGCGAAAAAAAAAAAGAAAGTTAATCGGTTATTTAAAAAAAAAAACAACAATGTACCCCCCAAAATAAATAAAAACATAAACCCTTTGCCCCAAGAACCCCCCCTCCACACACACACACACACACACCGCAATGAAAAAAAAAACCTGTCCTGACGGCATGCTGGCCTCCCTTCCCCAACACACACACACACACACACACAAATAAATAAATAAATATTCCTGTCCCGACAGGGCATGCTGATGATTGTAGAACTATAATCACCAGCATGCCCATGGATGCCAGGGCATGTTGACACTTGGAGAACCACAAGTGCCAACATGCCCTGCCAGCCAGGGCCCGCAGCACTTGGTAAATGTCCCCATAAAAAAAAAATCTACTGCCGGCACAAAAAACAAACATGAAACATGTCCAAAATACATTTTAAATTAAAATAAAACATACCTGCTCCGATGGGGGTCCGACCTTGCCAGCTTTTCACCCGGGGGGTGTCCAAAATAAAAAACCCTCTCCACTATGTTCTGCAAGCGGGACATCCTGACGCTAATGCCATCAGCACTGTCCTTGGGTGATATTTATACCCTTTGGACAGTGTCAGAATTATCGTGAGATCGAGATAATAAGAGTTCCTTCATATTAATTCTTCTATTACAAAGTTTACAGATCTCTACAGCCAAACTCATCATTTTGATTGATGTGATATTTTATTTTGTGAGACACCATTTATTGGAATAATATATCAGCCAGATATTGTCTATTGTTTTTAATATGTATTAATAAAATTATAATTGTAATTACTTTTTATAAACATATTATTGACTTTAAAGCGCTTTTTCATTTATCTTCTTTTTTTGACATGTAAACTGCTAGCATAGTGTATCTTTGCATACCATACATTGGTCATCACCAGCACTTGAAATGTGACAATTCAGAATTGCGACCACAACTCACTGCTGTGACTGCCTGCATTTGAAGAGGCATTACAAAGAAGGATTAAACTCTGCTAGTCAATGTATAGCATACATACATTGTTCATATGCAAACAGAAGAAAATATTTTCACAAGCCACAGGGCATATCCATGAAGCTACTGATTGCTGAAAACTCCAAAGCTATATGAGAACATTACTGTAGCCAGGGCTGCCTTCAGAATTTGTGAGGCCCGGGACACACCAGTGGGAACCCACCCCCTGTGTGACATCATCAATAATGTCATGTGGCCGGGCCCCGCAGACCTTCATTACCATTGGCCCTGTAAAAAGAACTCAGGACCCCATAGGGCCGCAGGGGCATAAACTACAGGCCTGGGTCTCACTGGGCAGCTGGTAAGTAGGGACTTATAGGGATTAAGTAACGGGGCTTAGTTAGCTGGGGGGATGGAGTTAAGTTGGGGTGGGATTTAGGGGTATAAGAAAGGGGGTCAGACAGAAAGTGAGCCTCTTTAGATTTGGATTTAGAATCGGAAGAAGAGGCTGAGTATCAAGGCCGCTCCTCTCAGATACAGAGAGGAGTCAGCCGGTGAATGCCGGAAGTCGCGCGACGTCATTCACAGGCCATCCACCGGAGTACTGTCAGGCATGTCGGCAGCTCCGGAGAGCCATACTGCGGGGCCAGCGCCGAGTGTCTCCTTTGCATCAAGGCAGAGAGCTGCTGGCTGCTGGGGACTCAAGACTGCTGAAAGAGGAGGTCGTTCCAGACACTCAGGGCTTTGGGGCAGTTGATGCAGGTACAGGCTCCTATGAAAGATGATCTGCCAAAGGGCAAGGTTTGTAAGGGCATCAGCCCTCCCCTGCAAGGGGTGAGTGTTCAAGTCCTCAGGTGCAGAGCTCCATTAGGGGCTCTAGTGGGTCTTTATTTTCTGCACACTCCAGGAGGGGCTCTGTTGTGTCATCATGCCCCTCTTCTGCATCTGCTCTCCACAGGAGCAAGTCATCAGGGAGGTCAGGCTCTAGCAAGCATAGGTCCTCAGTTCAGGGTACAGCAGGCCCAGCACAATGGGGTTTTACAGGTGGTAGTCAGCAGCAGGTTTGGCCTCAGGGTTTGGGTGCTGGGTCTTACGCCATGAAAGTATCGGCACACATGTATTCAGTGTGGTGGCAGGCACCTGGCAAAGGATTGCCGCTCTCAACCCTCCTCAGCTGTCAGGGCCCTCCCAGCTCTCAGGCCCCCTCCTCAAGGCCCCATTTCCCATTAAGTTGTTAACTATGCTTCCCTGGTTGGAAATTTACCCACTCAAGGATGTGTCTAATTTGTTGCGAATTGGATTTGAGTTAGGTCTTCGTTTACCCATTGTAGGGGAAGTTAGCTCTATGTGTCCCCGTAATCTTAAGTCAGCAGTGCAATATCAGGATATTTTGACGAGTAAGGTTATGGAGGAGGTCGGCAAAGAGAGAATAGCTGGCCCTTTTCCATCATCTCCCTCCCTTAAAGTAGTTGGTGGAGTCACCGATTGGGGTAGTCCCCAAGAAAACACCAGGAAAGTTTCTACAAATTCAGCACCTGTCCTACCCCGAGGGTGGCTCAGTTAATGATGCCATCGATCCGGGTCAGTGCAGAGTGGTCTATCAGTCGTTTGAGGAGGTGCTTGAGATGGTGTGATCCTGTGGCATGGGGGCCCTTATGGCGAAGTTGGATATTAAATCAGCTTTTCACCTCCTACTGCAGCATCCTGACTCCTTCTGTTTTATGGGATTCAGAAAACGGCAGAGTTTTTTCGTAGATGGTTGCCTGCCCATGGGCTGTGCCATCTCCTGCTCCTTGTTCGAAAAATTCACCACCTTCTTACACTGGTGTGTCCAGGTAGTGGCAAAGCACCAGTCGATGGCGCACT